>JBBPLL010000044.1:0-98731 GCA_038089755.1 Leccinellum rugosiceps | reverse complement strand
GTGTTCGACGAAGTCGAGACTGAGGCCTAAGGCACGAGAAGAGAGAATAGAGTGCGATTGATATCAGACACGGAACAGCGGAACTAAGGACAAAGTGTCACGGTAAGTACCAATTTGGATTATTACAAATCCAGCCTGGACCGAATTAATTAGGGATGTTGTGGTGCGGCTCTAGTAAGTAAGACCAGTACCTCCAAGGTGTATTTCCCCGAGGCGACAAACGATTCAGCATTCTGAAAACATGCTATTACCTGGGACGTTTCGTTATAAACATACGACCGAAAATTTGAACGAAGACCGCCAAATCGAAAGCACAAATTGAAGGTCCAATCAAGTTGTGGCAAGTCACTCAACTCTTTGGCTGCAACTATTATCATGGCTACAATCATATCTGACGGTTGGGCTCTCATCTGTAGTCAAGAACCCGCCATCGACCAGATCCCGCGCATTGAAGGTACTATACGTCAATACCGCCAGTGTCATCGCATGAATCACCGGGTAGCTGAGAGGCCGAAGTGTCAGCGATTTCAGCCATTAAGCCACCGACAAACGCGTTGGAAGGCACGAAGTAGGAGCGACTATAAGAGGCCACACCGAGCACGATCTGGTCGACTGGCATTCCAGCGGTGGTTCAGGCCTCAACAGCGGAACCTCCGGACCTTACTGGGAGTTGGGATTGTATCATTCAGTGAGGAGTTGGGTCCAACCCACTATGACCAGGGTCCTCAGATACTGTATGCGACATTCCATACACAGAGAGAGGTAAGCCTTCTACACTGTCGTTGATCTTGGTGCAACCGTGACCGATGCTTGCCACTGGCATGACATTCCCAACTGGAATCAATGCCCAATTAATGCTCGTCGACAGAGAGGCTCGGAAAGCAAACATGTACGTACTCAGAAATTCATGCCATTATACTTATTATATTTTTCTGTTGCTCTTCTGCGAAGTCCACAAATTGAAACCACAATGGTCTGTACGAATGCAATACGACTTTAGGGGGTCGCCACGGTAGGTAAGAACAAGCGACTGTCAGACCAACTTCCGAGTGAAAAATGGGCGGCAACACCCTTGGGTCCTGTGGGAGACCGGCTGTCTCGTCACAAGGCACATGAACTCACATGCATGTGCTTCATGAATGAATCCAAGGACTAACGACGGGTTTGATCTATCTGTAGAAAGACTGCTGATGTTGGGGGTGGCACTGGCAGTGCTGTCCACGCAGAGGCAATTATTTACTCAAAACTAGGACAAGATCAAGACTATCTACACGAATAGAGTAAACGAGTGCGCACACAGCTAATATTGGAGAGTGAGAATTCTCTCGTAGCGTGAAAGTCTCCAAGTTGGGTAGTCGCGATATCGATAGGCTCGTTCATCATTGTCACGGTATCGGACGTCCACAACACAAAGGGAGTTGCCTGATGGAAGAGAGACCGGTGTCAGGAAAAGCACTGAAAAAAAACATCGTCGGCAGAGATTGCGCTTCCAGCAATGCACAAGACCTCCGTAGTTATACTCTACTTGCATCGACTTTCGCTGGGAGATACCTCGGAGTCTAGTCAGAGGCTGCACCTTCGACGAGACAGTGCCGCACTGAGCAAGTACTAGTTTCGGGAGCGAAACGTTAATCCACGCGGCAGAGCGGCGTCTCGATATTGCACCGGCCGTACCGAGCTGAACGGCCTCGATCGACGGTCTCTTGAAACATTGCACGGCGTTGACCAGGACTGCCTCCTAGGGGAGAATCTTTGAAACTCATTTTCGTCCAAACTTTTTACCCAGGCCGATACTTGAGAAATACCCCATGCCATGCAGTGTAGATAGGCCATGGATTTGCACAAAAGATGCAGTGTGCCTCCATGACAATTGCCAGATGCTGCCGTTTCATACCAAGTTGAACTGCAACTTTCCTCGGTCGTAATGTGCCCGGGCTGGTACATATGGGAATAAGCAAGGTTTGCCATATTAACATGTTAAAACAGGATTCTTCTATTATTGTCTGATGTTGTCCTGGTGATTTTGTACTGGTAGAGCGGCGCAAGATCATATGAAATCATGCTACCCCTCACCCTGGTTCGCAGGATGGGAGTCCAGTTACAACCGCAAGTGAAACAACATGAATTATGAACCTGTGACGACAAAAACCGAAATCAGACACCATCGTTCCATGTAGCAAGTCAGGATGCCCCAAAAGGATAGTACGCGTTCGGAGGAGGCGCATAGGTAGGAGAAAGGTACGTCACCAAAGGTGAGGATTATCAGTGGATCCTGCTTTTGAATATAAAGTAGATGCGTCACTGGATTTTGTAGGCACATATTCGCCTGATGGAGATAAGGGGAAATTAGAGGTATGTAGCCGTCTCCAACTTGAACTTCTCACCAGACAAACCCTGGCCTATCAGTCTCCTTGACACGGTTTCCGCGCGTTACCCGAACACACCATGACCCTGGATAAGCTTCGCTGTCAAAAGGGATGAAGTTAGAGAAAGCACGACAAAATCAAATACCACAGTCGTTCGACGATTTAATGCAAGTATAAAGTAGTAGATACACAAAGCTGCATTCCCTGAAATGCATCGGATAGCGAGACAGTGAAAAGAGAAATGAGAGGATGCACCGGGGCCGAATGCAATACGAACGCACGTAAATTTCAAAGGAGAATTTGTGGTCGTCCAATATCCCAGTTCTTGGTGGTAACGTGATCGACTCGGAACATCTCAGATACCGAGGGATCGAGGAAAGGGTCGAGTATAATCCTTGCTGTAAACCTCGGCAATGGTCAGAAAAGTTTGCCCCTAGTTCGTCGATGAAGAACATAATTCCGTGATTCTTCAACATGCAATGGAAATGGTCGGTATCAAGATACAAACTCACGTGTATGTGCTGGTAATTTACGAAAGAATCCGGGCAGAAGTAGCGGGTCAAGACGACCCTGCCGGGTACACTGAGAGTGCGAACCCCTTCGTGACTCTAGCCTGAGCCGCAGACATATTTCAAGGAGCCGCGACTTGCTCACAACTTCTAGAAGTCAATATGAGAGATGCTGTCTGGACATGTCAAAGAGTATTTGGAGTGTGTTATAGCTGATTACTGGCTTAGATTCAGCGAGGCTCCATCACACACTTTCTTACTTGAGCTATCTGGCTATGAATATGCACCTTGATGGCAAGAGGCATGCGTGTGGGGATAAACTTTGGTCATGTGCTGGCACGATCGGACTGTTTCTTAAACATTCCTTGATAAAAGTTGGCGATTGGTCCAACCATCCATGTCATTCAAACATACCCACAAGATTATCTTTCGTCGGTCCACTCCGATTAATTTCGAGGCAGTAACCGTGCCTTGACTCTCCCAGATTTCGTCCATACGCATTAAATTAAGATGCACTATTAAATGAACGAGGTGAAAGCCGGAGCACGAAATATGTACAAAGAATTCGCGTACAGTGTCCTTGTTACTAACACTATTAAATAATTAGTCGCAGTAATCATCGAATCCAGCCCCAGACCTGATAGCATCAAGGAGGATGTCGCAGTAGTCGCCTCCAGCTTCCCATAACGAGAACCCTCGGAGACCGATTTCCTTGATATAATTCCCCGAGGCAGTAAACGCTTCAGCATCCTGGAAAGATATCATCACCTCGGACGTTTTGTTGTAAACATACGGCTGAAATGAAAATTGTAAGATCGAGGGCAAAATTGACATCTAAGTTTCCCAAAGTCAACTCAACTGTTTGACTGCAAGTATCATAGCGGTAATATATGCCTGGGGCGGGTTTACCATCTTGGGTTAAGAACCCAGCATCCATGAGACCCCACATGGTGTAGGTTCCACCTGATTTCTGGAAAACACCGCAGACATCGTCACCGCTAGTGTTGTCCCATGCATCACCGATCGGTTTATTCGAGGCGTTGAACTTGGGATATGTAACAAGGTTCATCGAAGAGCCGCTATCGAACGCATTGGAGGGCAAGACACTGAATGAGTGACCATAGGCAGCTACACCGAGCAGGATCTGGTCGGCCGGCATGCCAGCTGCGGTCCAGGCAGCTACAGCGGAAACCGCCGAACCTTGCTGGTCAGCTGAAGGAGCACACGTGTCATTCAGAGGGGAGTTGGGTCCGACTGCAGACGACCACGAGCCCCAGACGTCATAGTTCATGACGGTGATATAATCGAGGAGATTTGCGAAGCTAGATACGCTCTTCAGAGGAATACCAGATGCGTCAACGAACGGAGTGATCCCAGCAGAGGCAGAGAGCGCCAACTTAGCCCCAAGTGGATTTGCGCGCAGCTCCTGGAGAAAGGCAAGGAAGTTTTCCGTATCGTTAGTATTGACTATATTGCAACCGATGCCCTGCTGGGCGGGATATTCCCAACTGGCAGCGCACAATAAGCCCTCGTTAACAGAGAGATAACAAATACGTACTCAAAGTTGATGCCATCTAGTTCAAACTTGTTCGCAAAGTCTACAACAGTCTTCACAAATGCAGTACGGTTTGAGGGGGTTGCTATGTTGGATGAGAACCAGCGACTGCCAGACCAGCCACCAATCGAAGCAACCGCCTCGACACCCTTGGTACCGTGAATTGTCATTCCATCACAAAGAGTATAAACTCACATGTTCGTGTGCATTGCGAACAAATTCGGGGAGAAGCGATGGATCCGATCCGTCCAAAGAGAGACTGCCGACGTCGGGGGTTGTGGCGCTGTCCGGGATATTAGGGAGTTGCTACCTCTAAGTCTTGTGAAATCACGGATACTTACGCGAAAGCGTAAAAGAGCGTAGTGTATTTCTCCCAACTAACGTTGGAGAGCGAGAATCCTTCCGTGGCATGCCAACCGGCAAAGTAGGCAGAAGCAATAGGTTTGTTTACAACGGTATCAGAGGTCGACGCAAGGGAAGTTACTTGAGGAAGCAGTGAAAGGAGCACGAGAGAAAGCACCACAGAAAACATCGCTGGACGAAATTGTCCTTCTAGCCAACGACAGGTTCCCTACTTATACCTCGTTCACATCGACTTTTCGACTGAATTTTGGTCTTCAAGGCTGCTTTAGTTGCACTTCGACGAATCCGGATTCCGCATCAAGTAGGCAATTAGTTTCAGAATGGGGACGTACAGTCAGATCCGTGTACTGCGGGCGAATTACAAGACAATCCGGAGGCGCATAACCGCCTCATTTGGTTCGACGACTCGCCCGATCATACATTTCTTCGCCTTGACAAGTGAAGCGACCTCGTTCTGTGTCTTCTCGAATATTGCGTGATATTGGTCGAAATCACCTGGTCCCGTGCGTTCTGCATAATTGCGCAGCATACTATAGCACTGAATTGGAACCGGGAAATTCCCTGGAGTCGGAAACTCGCCTTCAAACAACTTGAATATGCAACGTACCTCCATGACGATCAGACGTTCCCGTTCCATACCGATCGGAAAGTTTCTGATCCGGGGCGTTCCAACCCGCGTACGTATTGAAGCTGACGCGTTCTGTGGGATTTCCGTCTCTAAAAAAAGTCGAGTAAATTCCGGGATCTGGGGGCGGGAAGATTTCAGCAGGTAACCAGGTGTCTACAACAAGACCAGTATCGGGAAAAGTATGGTGAGTAGAGGGTATAATAATCCGAATAATGTGTCATATTGGTTTCAGTGGGGTCATGATGACCTACTTATAATACATGGACTTCACGGCGCGATAGATAGATCAAGACAACGCTCCAAGTCCAGCGAGATTTGTAGCCTCGCCCGTAGAGCTGCTTATGGAGGCTGGCTTATCAGATCATGAAGCACATCGTCTTGGATACAGATGGTTGAACACAGTTTCCCGGGCCGGGTGTCGTTGTCCGTTGACGAACTTGGCCTGAACCACGGTGTCGCTTACCGACATGAGTCCAAGTACATAGACGTTATGAGCAGAAAACAAGTCAGCTGGGCGAACCTGCACCAGAGGACTAGACCAAGTTACCCGCCATACCCAGGATTCCCACGCAGAGGTCCGGAATTGGTCAACCTTTCTGTGGGAATCTGGACCTTTTTGAGCCCCTAAGTCACGAGACTGGCAGGGGAATTTTCTCTAAGGTCGAAATTTTTAGGTGGCCATGTTGTGCACCACCTGGGGAAGACCCCCGCTCGGCGACTGAGTCACGTGAATGAGCGCACGGACCAACTCGAAAATCTATATATTCCGAGTCGCGACAATAGGAATCCTTAGAACATACTCAGCTAGGATCTATTTTATAGAAACTAACTCGAGTCTCGCATGTTTACACATGCCACATCCTTCAAATCCACTCGATGACATATGCGCTCGCTCGCTCGACAGAGAACATGGTCTCCCACTCTGGGGATCTCGAGGAAGTTTGGTTTTGTGCACCACCGGGCTGCTTGCAGTTCGGTGAGCCGGAGCCAGCGAGTCGAGCGTCTGTCTGATGGATTCTTGGATACAGTAGTACAGTTGACTATTTCATAATGCATAGTGTCGGGGAGTGACCTTATGCATTACCAGGCTGAGAATTTGGTGGTGGATGGTACATTTGCTTTATCCTGTTAAGCACTACGAGGTATTGTGCAGTAGTATGTCATGCATTATGAGATAGTCGACTGTAGTTCCTTTGTAATTGATACTATCCATTATACCCCCAGTTCGGCGTCATAAATTCTCACGGAACGTCACACTACTTTAGGTTACATAATTACTACTGAATTTATTTGGCAAGTGCTTGGTGAGTGACAACTGGCGTGACAGAGGTCAACTGCACAACCTCAATAACTACTGCATGGTTTTTGCTTGTTCAACTTCGCAGACACAAGTATGGTATAAAAATTAATATATGTACCATAAAATGACAAAAGTGATGTGTGTTTTGTGTAGTGCTGAACTGGGGGTAATGGATAGTATGTGTAGTAATGCAATTTTCATGATCCATGTCTTTTTCTTGCTATGAAGACTGCTATGTTGTTAGAATCCCATAGTAATCAAAATTGAAATTTACTGTTGAATATAAATATCACGTGACCGCGTTTTGGTTCGTGTTTTAGTTGTCGCGCAGCCGCTGGTTCACATCAAGCACTGACTGCAAGATGCTCAGTGCGAGGCCCGTGGGCCTGCCTCTCGACGCCGACAGAGGCGTGCTGACCAAAACCCCAGGTCATGCGCTCGCAAAGACACGGAATGTTCTGCAGGAAAATGCATTTCGCAATGTCCCCATGACTATCACAGGCAAGGGGAGGAAGGCCGTCCAGAACACGCCTCTACTGTCCAAGACTCTTCGTAAGCACGTATCCATACCATTAGAATTGTACCTCATGTGAGCGAAAAGAGACAGACCGGGTGTTGAAAGACCCCCCTGGCAAGCAGGTCGGTCCTTCCAAGACGAAAGACACGCCTACGACACGTCCCCTTGGCGATAAAACACCTTTTCCGAATCGTAACACCAACCAACCTGCCGTTACAGGCGCAAAGTTGGCAAAGCCCGCCCTAATTGACGGGTCTCTCCGTCCTAGCTCTGCTCGTAAACATGATCGTTTACCTCGCAGCGCCAGCAAAGTCTTTGAAACTCCCATCACTGATGGTAAACACTGGGATGTTAGCGACATCGAAATCGAAGTCGATGCGCAAGTCGCAAGTAAATCAATCGAAGAAGAATGCCATGACGAGATCGAGTACATGCCTCCAAAGGTCGAGGGTAAGCGCCTATCTAGATCTAGTTGTCTTGTGGAGCAAACAACCCGACAGATATTCCGTACGAGCCTCCCTTTGAAATGCCAAACTACAGGGAGGTTGGCAAAACCCTGATGGCCCTAATACGTTCCTACACCCTCGAGGGCGATCCACCCAGCACGGACCTAACTTTCACCGTTGATCCATCTGAAGGCGATTTCTTTGCTCAGCCCGTCCTTCCACAATCAGAACTCGGTGAGTTTTTACATATAGACTTGATTCTTTTATTCAACGCTTTTGGAGCAGAAGACGACAGCCCTTTTGCCCGGGCTAAACCGGAACCAGAAGTCAAACCTCAAACGTCGACCAACCCAAAGCAACGATCCGTCGTAATCACTCAACCGAACCCACGTCCAGCAACACAGCGAACCACATCAAGAACGCGCACAAATATCTCAGTAAAGCCTCCAGTACCCCCTATTGTCCGACGTTTCCCCACCACTTCGAGTGCTCACCCTCCAACGACCACAGCACGAACATCGTCTTCGCAACCCATGACGCGTGCCCCCACCTCTCAGTCGACGATACGTGCCCCTTCCTCGCGAGTTACGACACGAGCGCCTTCGGCCGCACTCCCGTCACCTCCTGTACGCGCCGGTGTCGCTACTCAACTTTCCCGCGCGCCTTGCGTTTCTCGGCCCACAACGAAGCCTGCAGCACGATCCGCTGCGCCGACCGCACCAGCCAAGGTCACTAAAGTTCCTGCGACCCAGGCCAACGCCCGCGCCACCCTCGCCACCCACGCCACGAGGAACGTGGCTGCCTCACCGGGTTCCAGCATGTCCTCGCCGAACTCGCCCAACACCGGACGCCCGAGGTCCGGGACGATCACCAAAGCTGCGTTCGAGTCGAACGCGCACACGCACATGGTCGCACACATGAAGAATAATAGTTTGGAAGACGTGAAGAAGGACCTCGAGGGCCTGATCGTGTTCGAGGACGCGTTTGATGATGACGATGGGTTCCGATTTGATGTGTAGTGTCATTTGGTGATGAGAGGAAAAGGGATCGTGTTGTGGTGGGGGGCTGAGACATCTCGCATTCGATTTATGGTCACAGGAAGAACATGCAAGTAGCGCCGGTCAGTCTCGACAGCAACTTTTTTTTCTTCTCTTCGATAGCATTTGTGTCGTAAGCATGCGATGTGGTATGTATGTATGTACATATCATGATAACATGCGGTAGGTTTCGAAAATCGTATATGTACTTTTCTTGCAAGTCTAGTTGACGAAGGGCTAATACGGCGAGAAGAGTCGAGACTCCAGACTAAGGTTTTGAGTCTTAGTAACGTCCTGAAATAGTGCAAAAGTGTTGTGATCTACTGCATACATTATGATATACAATTCAAATTGTACAAACCTTCAATGCCGGATACATCTAATACGCGTGTAAGCGAAACCCTCTAATCCCCATGTTTTTCTGTAACGGTGGAACGAAAGTGAGATGAAGACGAGACATCGCCGGTAATACTGGCTCCGATGTTCAAGTCCAGGGTGGTGAGGACTCCGGTAGTCCTCCTTGCGTGTGTACGAGTGGTAAAGTCATCGTCTGCCGACGAATCGTCCGACTCGGAGGAGACTGATTCACCTCGTGACTTGCGGAACAGTCGATACATATATGTGACCAGGACGAGCAAGTTGCATACGATCAACGCTGACGTGGTCTGAATAATTTGATCCAGTTATCTGCGAACTGCGGTACTGCGGAAGCTGCATACCTCCAAGTTTAAGGTCAGATTGAATCCGTCATTATTGTTTGGCGGTTTGTTGTTTGGGACACTGTTGTTGTTTGGAACATTATTATGGCTTGGGAAGATCCCATGGACCAGCGAGAATATCGACACGATTGCACTGGACGAGAACGAGGTCAGAATCATTCGACGCCGTCGTCGTGGAAGCTTGACCCTCCAAAGGAGTTTCAGAGGGAGGATCACCAGTATTACATCGGAAATGCAATCGGCTAGTAGCAAGGATAAGATACTAGTGAATGGTTGCACATCGATCACTTACTAGTCACTTGAAAGGTCACGAGTATAACCCCATTCATACACTTCCCCATCACTGGTGGTATTCCCTTGGGTGCGATGAGATTCGGGCACAAAGAGGACCTCAAAGCAACTATGATTGCGCAGAAAATGAATAAAAAGATTGCGACGATCCGTGCGAAGGTACGGATATGTGACGAAGGCGACATGATCCGGATGGTGGAATACAGAATACTCATCCGAACCGCACTGATAATCCAAAACATCGACTTTGAGCATGCATCGAAGTGGTAAAACTACAAACCACATTGCGATTGTTGAAAAAATTGATGAGATCCAACCAGTAATGATTCCTGTCTCAGGGTTACTAGCTGAAGGTCGAGCAAGGTCATCATCATCAGTGTATATCGGTGGGACAGAAGTGACAAATGGCCTTACCAATTTCAACAGAAATATACTCGGTAACGACGAACACCGTTCCGGAAACGAACGCTGCAGCCGCCCATGCATCTTCCCACCAAAATCGTCGTATATGCAATCGGAAAGATAGACGAAGGAGTGTCGATACCAGAACCAAGCTGTTGATAACAGCGAAGGTGACTGGAACTGGAACTGGGCCGAGACTGAGTGGTAGAATCATCAGAACGAACTGTTGCTGCACTCACCGGACTGTGACGCAGGATTGGCAGACATCGAAGAAGCGGCGCTGTCTGCCTGAGAATGCTAGGGTGGCCTGTACTTATAACACCATGCTTGAGTGCCAAGCTTTAAGAATTGCATTCAGAACTAGTAGGCGAGGGATCGCCGAAGCTGTCAAAGATATGTTTCACCAGTGGAATCGGTCATTTCCGCAATAGAATCATGGTACGACACGTAACTTTCTTGAAGGCCTTCCTTGAAGCTAGTTCACCGGCCCTTGATAGTGATTGGATAGCAATTTTCCTTCGAAACATTTACCCGGTTCTTTGCGAAACATTGTTTGTTCAACGGAACTAACATAAAAGTCAGCGTTTACTATTCGGAGCGTTCTGAATCCCACCTTTCACATTTCAAGTTTCATAGCTATCTTTTGAGAGAAGGCGGGTCCTGGTCCTTGGAAGAGCAGAAACGACTCAGGTTGTCTTCCCACTCAAGGGTCTGTTTACGGGAGACTAGGTCCTAGTAGGGACAAAGTGCAACACATGTGCACCGCCAGGCCGATCATCGGACTCCGCATAACTAAGTAGTTACTAAGCTCACCCAATGACCCTTACTTCGTCGTCAAGTCTGTGTACATATGTACAATAAATAACTCTTCGTATTTGCTCGTACATACAATGGTTGGCGTCTTCCGCACTTCAGCAAGGCTTATGCCGACTCCGTCGACATTGTAACGATATCCAAAACGAACTCCCAGGCTATTACACCGTGAAGACATCTCCCACCACGAGATCGCTCAAGAATTCTGTATCCCAGTCGGGATCGTCCTGCGGCCTAGACCCGCTTTGCCCGGCCGCTGACGACTTCCACCTCAAGTAATCCCTCGCCGACTCCGCCACGAGCCGGGCCTCCGGACGGTGCGCCCACAGGCTCTCGATGAACGACCACATATCATCGTCCAACCCCAGCTCGAGCGGCCGTGCATCGGTGGGGCGCCGGGGCCTGCGGCCGCTCAACAGAGCCTGGCTGCGCACGGTCGGGTTGTTCCCCTGGAAGGGCGGTCCGCCGGTGTACACCTGAGAGGGTGTGTCAGTCAGCTGTCTCTGCCAATGTTGAGTTGACGGCGGTCGCTCACCTCGTATGTGACACAACCAAAGGCAAACATATCACTTCGTCGTCGATCGAGCTGGGCGAGGAGGGCTGCACCATTCGGCTCCTCCCAGACCGAGATGAGTTCGGGCGCCATGTATCCAGCGGTACCACGAATGCCGTTGGCGGTCGTGGGAACCACAACCTGCGTATCGTTAACAGTAGCGAGGCCGAAGTCGGCGAGACACGCCCGCTCTGAGGCGGTGACGAATATGTTCAGCTGCACGAACACTATCAGCATCGACGCCTATCGCGGAGCGATACTTACACATTTTAGATCACCATGGACGATGGTGGGTTGCATTGTATGCAAGTATTCCAACCCGTTTGCAATGTCAAGTAACTAACGGAAAGTGAGAAATCGTGTATTCCTTCGACAGATAAGACATACCAAGGGCAAACGTGGCGCATCCCGTTTGCGAGATAGGTAAACGGACAAATTCCCGTTCATCATCCACGGAGAAACCATGCAGGTCCTCGACACCCCATCATCGTCAACGTTGGTGACGCCATAAAATGGAAGGCAGTTCTTGTGATGAACATTTCTCCATACGACAGCCTCTTGACAGAAATCCTGATTATACCAAACTTCAGTGAATTGTTCTAGCATGCAAAATGCATTCACCTTCAGATAGTCGTGGGCCGCGCGATTTTCCGTCTGCAACTCCTTCAGAGCGACAATTTTTCCGGACAAGTTTCCGCGGAATATTGTACCAAAACCACCTCGATCGCCTGTGCTGGTGACTTGATCGACTCCGGTGATGTTCAACGATCGAGGGTATAGACGAGATTTCCTGGATAGCCTCACAACCGCATCCAAAAATCGGCGTTTGTACCACACGTCAAGTTGGTCAGATTTAAGATCTATCAGCTGTAACTCAGGTTAGTATTAGCATGTTGATATGAAAAGCAGGCCTTGCCTCCTGTAGCAAATCCAGCATCGCTTGTGCTTGGTCATCCTTCATCGCATAAAAAGATTCCAAATGACTCTGCTCAGTGGAATAGATGATCAACAATGCAGCCAGACTGTGGATATCTAGGTAACGGAGTTTCGCGTTATCCAAAAGTTGCTGGTTACAATTATGATGCGGTACTTGGCACTTCAACGAAGATCAGAGAAAGGAGACCGACGCGGACAGAATGCGTTACCTGCTCAAGAAAGCTAGAAAGGGCTGAGTTGATAGTTTGGCAGTTGAGCAGACACCATTCGTCTTGGTTATTGATCCATTCCTGCGTCATGAGCAGAAATGAATCCATCAATCTACAAGATAGAAATTGAGATCTCTCGCGAAGGCTGTTGGATCTTCATCCCTACTTTGGCTTGTCGGCAATGCATAGTTTCAGGTGGGTAAAGATGTAGGCACTCAGGCACTTGACTGGCATAAGAACAAATGACGACGAAATGCTACCAGACTTACGGCAAACGCGGGCAGTTTTCGAATGAGGTCATCGCGCTTCTCCCGATCCTCGCTCGGTAACTCCTGGAACTCTCTCATGAACTCCTGAATATCATATTTGATCGACTTGTGAAGCGACCAAGCAGCGGTACGAGGCTGATCCGAGCGATCCACGCGGAAAAGGGACACGTCGTCAGACGTGACATACTTGGTGCTCTGGGTAACAGCAAACTTGTTCTTCTCCTGCCATGCCGAGAACGAGGTGCTCATTTTAGCCGCATCGGTGGCACTGCCCTGGAGGGTGGCAGACGACGAGGACGAAACTGAGGACATCGTGGAATCACGCTTGGACGGAGGGCGTGCCGGCCTTCCGCGCTGCTGACTATACATTGCACGATAAAGGTTATAGCTTTCTTGGACGGAAGGGGTGGCATGCTTCTCTTTTATGTGGGGGTTGTAGTCGCCCTGGGGCATGAGCTCATTGCAGTAGAAACAACGGACGTTGGTAGTCATTTTGCGATGGGACTATCCTGGTGATGATGACTCGGTGATTGTGGGACAGAGCAGCAGTTTAGGATCAAGGCGCGCAGACGAGCGAGAACCTATCGATATCGAGATGGTGCTGATATGGGTGAGCCTTCCCTCGTCGAGAGACATTCTCACCTTACTTGACAAAAAATCGTGATGACTGCCAGGTCCACAGATAGATGGCAACAACCTTGTGCGTTATCCCAACGAGGGGGCAGGGTTCTGTCACGGACCCAGGCCTTTGACGCGTGCGCATCCCAAAGGAGATAACGCGGTCTAGCAGCGCCAGGCAAACTCCAGGCCAGCAAAATTTGACACCGTTTAGGTACAGTGCAATCAAGTATCCATACAGGATAAACACTGCTAATGTTGATGACTTACAATCACTGAGTTGTTGGTACTAAACTAAACTTTGAACTTCAACTTGAAATTGCCGGCCCGGAGTCGTTACACACAACACCAAACAAACATGACAGCATAAAGCGCTGCCTCTCTCTCGACTTTGCTTTTTTACCTGCCGGATTCCTTATCACTCTTTCTGCCCATCGTCCAAAGTGAAAGAGTCATTATCTCCCGGCACAGAATGACCCACGAGGGCTTCGCTTTCGCTAGCAGCACTATGCTCTCTGCCTAGTGCAGAGAGCTATGATGGTCTTCTAGATAGTGGTGCAAGCTACATATACAATTCGGCGTATCAATATCAATACTCATTCAATCAAATACGAGTGCCACATGATTCAGCTACCGGAGAGAAGTCTGCCGGAGGGCCAGTTGATGTTAGAATTCGTCCCCGCAGCGACAGTCACAATCTGCAACCGGGCACACTCCACGAGCCCTGCTGCCTTCCTCACCGAAAAACCAGTCAAGGATGTGTGATGCGTGCCCGCCATGTCTGCATGTTTGGCAGATGACGATGGCGTCTTCGATCGTATCTGCCAGCGTGGAACATCACGATCCATATCAACCCTCGAAGAAAAAATAGGTGGCGCGAACCTTTGAATGCGACTTGCGTGTTCAAAAGCTCGGCGTTCCGATTTGCGTCGGGCGTCATGCTCAGCGTCATCAAACAGACGGAACACCGTGGCAGAGAGCGATTACAGTTCGGACAACCAGTGGGCTTTGATGTAGTTTAGTCTCTCTCCGGTTCGGCAGATCAAAAAGCGTCGTGCATTCACTCACCCGACTCTTGTTCGCCCCGTCCGCCACCGAAGGGTTCATCGGTTTAGAGCAATAGTTGCACCGAATGAGAACATGTTTTGGCGCCCACTCGAAGGGCGGCAGGTCTCCGTTCTGCACGGCCTCTTGAAGAATCTCACCGCGCTCGATGTCAAAGCTGACCCTGTGATGGAACAGCCTGAACCCATCGAGCAAGTCCCGGTACGCCTCCAGCCACCGCTCGGCCCTCATATCCGAGAACTTTGCTGGACACACATAGGACGAGAGGATGACCGCCGTCTGTATATCCCCAGTGCGGTCGACATAATTTTGCAAAATGTCCATCCCACCTGGAGTTAGCCCGGTGATCATTAGACCCTCGATGTCTCCTTTGCCAGAGGATCTTTCGGCGGTGCGATGCAAGTACAGCGACAGAGCCTTGTCTTCCAGGAACTGAAAGGCGATGGCGAGACGTTCCCGAAGAGGAAGAGCTTCTTCCTCGAGCACCTCGGACCAGTCCTTGGACGTCAGCTGTGTCAACATGGCACGGAAATACGGGTCTTGCAGTCGAACGATCAATCGCTCAGAATGATCCCGTAACTCGCTGCTTATCGTGCCTCCCGGAATCAGTGCCGCAAGCGTCCCCGTCATCAAGTGGTGCATCTCGTCTGAATCACAGTAAAAATCAACTAACGGATTGCAACAGGGCATGCGAGGAGCGTACCTTTGCTGCGCATAAGCAACTCGAGTGCCCTTGTATATTGTCTAGTAAACACGAGCCAGCAAGCAGCACGAGACTGTTGTCCATCCGTTTCCCATCTGCATATATACTGCTCAGACGACATGAACGACGACTAGCATGAATCCATACGTTTTGATCGCTTCAGAGAGCTCGTCACTCTTCAGATACCACCCACACAATTGGAGCGCCAACTCTCGTTGTGCCGATTTATTCGTCCGCAGCGCCGGTGACCAGGATGTCTTTTCGATACCATGGCGAGACAGGATCGCCGTGATAGCAGCATTAAAGTCTCCATAAGACAAATCTTCAAATGATTGGGAGAAAGCGGCAGGCAGGCCTAGACTGAGTGAAGAACTTGAATCGATCGCGGGAGGCGCCAAGTATAAATCGTTTATTATGTTCACGGAATTCCTTTGCTCGGATGATTGAGGCAGCGCTTGGAATCCCTCCCATATCCCCATCAGCCCTTGGTTTGAGAAATCATACCCATGAATTCTTGATGTGGGGAGGCATGTTATCTCTCTGGAATCTAGAAAGAGTATCGGTGAACGCTCTCTGGAACACAGATCAGCACCACGCACGGCGCATCCACCTCCAGAGCGTAAACAATGTGTCCGAAAAACAGGGGTCGTCTTGCATAATGTCGGCATTATGAGTAATCTGGCATTGCAAGTGAGACAGATGTGCAAGGGTTGATGGTTGACTATATACCCCCTTGATTCCATAGCCCCGAATCAGCCTGTGCCTCATCACCATCGAGATATCGTCTTCCACGACTTGGTGAACTCCACGCGAGGTATGTCTCTTGCTTCTCGGCGTGGTGAGTTTGTCGACTTGCACACGTGGTGATTTCTTCTTCTCCTCCTCGTTGCTCGCCGCATGCCGGCTCAGTTGCTCGAGCGTTCGCTCGACAGGTGTTGGTCCATCACCGCGTACAGGTGTCACCTCCAGGGGATAATGACGAAACGATGCCGGACTGAAAGTTCGCGACTTCGTCTGCTTCTCGCTCCCAAAACCATCTTGGCTGCTAGATGGAATCCCGTCGTTCTCCCGTCTGCCTTCCGCGAACTCCGAACTCGTTGCCTTGGGACGGCCTTCAGAGGCAAATCGGTCATCCGTAGCCTTGGAGACGTCCCATGGCTGTAAAGAGGAGGAGGAATCTCTACCCTGGAATGCGGGAATAAGTTTGTGCGATCGTCCAACGCCGATCGCGAGATCCCCGCGCGCACTCCAGGCCAACTGCTTCGGCGTGTCGTGTACAGCATGCAGTTCCAGATCTCCATCCTTGTTGACCACCATGACTTCGGACGTTAACGAGAACGGACGGGAATGAGGCACGAGAGTAAACGATGCGAGAGGTCGAGCAAAACGTTTCGCTGTCAACATGCATAAGAGATCCGTTGGACACATGCAAAGATATCTCGTAACGCTTACTTCTACGCGTATCAGCGAGGACTAATAAAGAAGCCTCTTGTAGCTCAGAAGAAGTTTGCTTTACGCCAGGAGCTGCCGCCCACGCCAGATTAGTCCAGGACCTTCGAGGTACCCGCGAGTGTGACGAATCCCTCGACCGATCTCCGTCGGAAGCGCCGTCTGTACCCTGGACGTGCAGAAGATCCCAGAATCTTACATAACTCGAGTCCTTCTCCATCGTTGCTAATTGGCCTCTGCGAGAACTCGAGAATTCGATGTGATGTATGACAGAACCAGGGCGAGGTCGTGCGCCGTCGGCGGCGGCCTCTTTTTCGGAGAAAGTAAGAAGAGGGTTGGATAGCCTGCGGACATCCCAGATGGTAACGGTCGCGTCTCCGCAACAAGCAATCTGGTTAACATCGGTGGGATTGGTGGCTATCCCCGACACTTTGCTTGCCACGTTCGTCGTGGGTGGGACCGGAGTTCGCAAGTCGAACAGACGTAGCCATCGCGCGGATATGCCGGCCAACAACAGATGGGTGGATTGCGGCAAAAATGACAATGCTGAGACCACCTCGGTCTGGGCGTGCTGTTGTAGAACGCGCGGGTCTGCCCGTGGGCCAACGTCCGCTCTGGCTATCCGAGGATGCGGCCGAGTCACGCTCGCTTCTTCAGCAGGGACGTTGTTGGCTATTGACAAAGTGGGGATACAGGACTGTACGTCCCAAATGGTGAGACTGGCGTCGCCGCGGACCTTATCGAGGCCGACTGCAAGGTAATTCGTGTCAGCCTCACAGAAAGCCAGGGCATTACATGACCGCGAGTTGCGCACGGTGAGAGAAACAACGGGTCCGCTAGACAAGACACCGTTCCTGGCCACCTTCGTCGCTTCGAGGCGAAGAAGGTCGACGCGTCCGGAAGTGAGACCGATGGCGAACAAATCATCAAAGGAGGGATCCGGTGACCACGCGAAGCACTAGTTACAAACGAGAGTCATTAACAGTAACCTGACGTGTAGCTTGTGTGAGGTTACTCACCTTCATGAACGAGAGGTCGCTCTGGGAACTTAGATGGCGTATTTCTGAGCGATCCGCAGCCCATTCGTACATTGACATCTGGGAACCTCCCCCGACCACGAACTTGTGCTGCCGTCCTGGATGCCATAGGAGATGCTTTTCTGTCTGTGCCGTTGTGACCATGTCTCAAATCACGGGCGCCTGGCAGAGGATACGCGTTATCGTGCTGGCAGGAGCGACAATCGGAGAGGAACTTCAGGGTCGTCGCTGGAGTTCGAATGGATGACCGGCGTCGCGTTGGCGAGCCGCGCCGGTCTGCCACTGCACCAAACCTTGGTCATATACTTACACTCATCATCCGACAGCGAATCCAGGTCATACGGTACAGAGTACACCGAGTCCATCCGCGCAGCATTACACTGCATGTCAAGATGCATCTCAATTGACATCCATATTGTTGGAATTGACCACATGGACAAGCAACTTCAAAGGACAGGTTCGCTCCTCGCTTCACTCGGGTACCAAAGACTAAACCAAAAAGTATCTGCGAGCTTGATTCCCCATTTTGACTAGGTCCGGGTACAGTGGCATACGCATAGCCTATGTCGCCGCTCAAGTCTGCCTGGATGTTGTCCTACGACCTGCTCTCACGGGAACGGTGTCATTTCGCGATGTAACGTACTTGCAATCCTCCTCCGCTGCACCTGACTTGCAAAATGCATTGCTGAGCGCTGATCTCCGCGGTTGGAGGTCCGACAGCTCATGCGTTTCAGGTTGATCTTGAGCTCTTGTAACTCATCTCAGCTGAGCTGTGTTGTAGCCCCTGGACCTACTACGCGCCATGAAGTCAAGTTTGCGGTAGTGATGTTGTAAACGATTTCAATGGCGAATAGATGGTCTATGAGAGGTTGGCCGTTCCTCGCTGTTCCATCATTACTACTGATTAATTCTCTGTGATGAGGGTCTGGTTACTTTTGTGAACGCCGACTATGATAGGCACAGGCCACTTGCAGGACCCGTCCGGCGCCGATCGCTTATACTCGGGTCGATCTCAATTGACCGGACACTCGCTTGAGGTAAGATGTTGACGACTGTCTAGAAAATATTGAAACGCTGACCTCTAACTAGAACACGGAACAGATTTGCAGCAGCGGAGCCTTGCGCTAACGGGGATCGCAAACATTCGGATAGGACCGGTTTGTAGGGATCACGCGGTCGTCTGCGTGTACTTTATGAAAGACTCCATAGCACTGCATTTACCAGCCGATTATCACAAATAATATCCCATTGTCTCTTGCATCATCATGGGAAGAACGTTGATACAGAAAAAGCGCTCCATATCGACATATCGGTGAAGAACGTGACTCGTGGAGAGGCTATGCTATCCTTCAAAGCGATGCAAACATTGCCGCCGTTCGGTGATTGTCGAGAAGGCGACAGAGCTTCTTCGCCCAGCCTCGGAGCCCGGTCGCTTCAAGCTTCAAGCTCAGGTTTTGAGGGGACTCGCGACGAATGGCTGTGTGGGTTGGCCGTGACAGTGACGACAGTGCTAGTATCAGTTGATTCCTTGAAGAATGAACACCTCACGGCGGCCGCATTACGATGGATCTACAGTGCACCGCCTTTCTGATTCTGAACACGCGGACCCACGGTGGCTCTCGGGCATGGCGACGAGTTACAAGACATACAAAGTGCATTGGAGCGTCATGTTGACAACCGGGTTTAAGTTATGAAATCTGCCAGAGCTCGCTCGGCTGAAGCGCCACTGAAATTCAGGGTAGCGTGGCAGTAACAACGATTGCCTAAATTTTGATGGCGGTACAACCTGATCAGCTTCTTTGCCCCGCCTGTACATACGTGGGACTCTCCTTGTCGGGAATGCAATTAAGACGTTGCGCTCGAGCACTCATCATCGTGACCGTCTCACCTGCTCACCGGACATGAGCAAACGAGTTGGACACGCCTACTCCACCTCAGAACCAATCCTACTGCAGTCCATAGGCGGAACGTCAAAGACATCCCCCTTCTATGACGAGGACGCGGCCCGCATCAGCCAGAAAATAGACGATGAGCTCAGGGTGAGCGTCTTTTGCTTCTAGAGCTCCTCCAATGTCTCTCATCAGGTTCTGTAGCGAGAATGGTCTCGAATCAAGGATGCACAGAGAAAACAGGTCAAAGGTACCGTCATCGATGTGGCCATGAGGACACTCGTAACTTACTCGGGCCATCCTCCAGTCATGCTCCTCGGCCAAGCCGAGTCCGGCAAGTCTACTTTACAGAAGCAATTCCAACTATACTATGCTCACCAAACCCTCGAACACGAACGTCCCAGCTGGAGACCCGTCGTCTACTTTAATGTCATCAAGGCTGTGCGTATGATCCTCGACGAACTTGATTTCGAACTTGCAAACGTTGGATCCGACGACTCGACAGAGGGTCAGGCTGTTGCACATGCCCTCGCTCCCCTCGGAGACCTCAGTGGCGAAGTATCCCAACTAAGGTCGAAATTGGTCGCCCTTATCTCGGTGGAGGATTCCCTGGCATCCGAATTGAGTGGTGGAATTTCTGTCACCGGCGGCCGCACCGGCGTGTATGTCCGGGCGGGGTGGCAGGCCCTCGTCACTCCACTATCTCCAAACCGCAGTAGAGCGCTCCCAGCAACAGGTGCTCCACCTCCCGCCGTCGCCCACGTCACGAACCTTGCTTCACGAACACTCAACGCTACACAAGATGAAATTGATGAACTCTGGAAACACCCTGCTGTCCGGATACTTCTGAACAATCGCAGATTACGACTTGATGAATCTGCCCCATTGTGAGTCATATAGGTCTCGGCATATCTCGCTTGTGCTGAATCTCGGCACAGTTTCTTGGATAGTGTGAAACGGATTTCACAACCAGATTATCTACCCACTACAGGTGAGGTCCCCTGCCTGATGCGCTACTCACGCGCTTATTGAATCTTCTCAGCCGATGTCCTCAATGTCCGCTTACAAACATTGGGTGTCGCTGAGCACTCTTTTGATGTCGAGCTCTGTGGTTCTCGATACAACTGGCTCATGTACGACGTTGGGGGTGCAGTAAGCATTGGTTTTATCTACCAAGGATTCTGAAAGGTGTTGACATTCCGTCTTCCAACTCAGCGTGGTCAGGCGAGTCGAAATCATTATCGTGCCATCGATGCCATCTAATCGCATCTGAACAGAGACACGCTTGGGTGCCTTACTTTGATGACGGTACGCCATTCCGTTCCATTCTGCGCCGCGTTCCACCGAGTGGAAACAGCACAGCGCTATCTTTATTCACATGACTCGTCTCTGATACGATTTTTCTCACTTGCAGCAACGGCGATCATCTTCTTGGCACCTATCAGTGCATTCGATCAGGCATGTTTTTCATAACGTTCTGTGGCTGGCGCTAAATACACCGCTTTTTTGATGTATCGAAACATAGTATCTTGAAGAGGACGCTCGAACGAATAGGGTGGATGATTCGCTCCAACTTTTCACTGCTATATGCTCCAACAAACTGCTGAAAAACTCGCACTTGGTGCTTCTGCTCAACAAGGTAGTTGGTCAGAGCGTCTTGTCCAGCGTCTTCGCTTATCCTTGCTTCGCGCAGGTTGATCTTTTGAAGAAGAAACTGGAAGCCGGGATCAAGGTTCGGAAGTAGTGGGTGATATTCGCCTTTGGTGTTCTCCCGTTGCTGTTGGCTCAATCCCCTTCTGGCTAATTAGCATTACATCGTATGGTGACCGACCAAACACGTTTGCCGATGTATCGGAATATTTCCGCGCCCATTTCATCCAGGTACACAGGCGCAATGACATCGGACGTAGAGCGCTGTATGCTGTACGTAGTGTGATTCGCGTGCTTATCGGCTCAACGTATTGATGGCATTTCGTAGCATTTCACTTCCATGCTTGTGCGTGATGTTTTCTCTTTTCATGTTTAGGTTTTAAGTGGGCATTGCAGGACATTCGCGCCACGCAAGCTATTATTGTCAACGGTTGGTCCTTTTCATTGGATTCCTTGCGAGAGTTGAGCGCTGATCACACATGAACTTGCAGTTGGCGAAGCCATTATTCGGTCGCATATAGCCAGGACTGGTCTTGCTTAGACATCAAAAACCATTAACGACATTGTTTACTATCTATGAGATTGGATGAACGTATGGTTGTTTTCTCTCCCTGAACCCTACTTTACTACTACTAGTTACCCTTCGTTTCGATATCTGCTTTCTGGATCATGACCTAGTCTAGTAGTCCACTTACATGTTGTAGGAATAGTAACAAGTACCACTGTTGATGTCCGTGAGAGTTCAGTTCCTAAAAAAAAAATTCAGCCTCATGTCAAGCCTCACTGACTCCAGTAATCACTTCAATTATCTCTTTGCTCAGCCTTTCAAACCCTGCGGTTCATCAAGATGTCGACGAGCGGGCTAAAGGCGATAGCGCCAGTTCCAACGGCGGCAGATTTCTTGGACATTGTCCTGTCCAAGACTCAGCGAAAAACGCCAACTGTATGTCCTTGTAAAACGTCTTGCGATCAAAGTAGTTCGACGATTGCGTTCTAGGTAATACACAAAAACTTCAAGATCAGTCGCATACGCAACTTTTATATGCGTAAAGTCAAGTTTACGCAAGACTCTTTCGACGAGAAGCTCGGTGCTATTCTCACCGAGTTCCCGATCCTCGATGTAGGCTCTAATCGGGGGGTTTTGATCCAATTGACATTGTTGCGTAGGATCTACATCCTTTTCTCGCATCGCTCATGAATGTGCTCTACGACAAAAACCACTACAAGCTTGCGCTCGGACAGCTTCGAACCGCTCGGCATCTGATCGATCATGTAGCAAAAGACTATGTCCGCTTGCTCAAGTTCGGCGACAGCCTGTACAGATGCAAGCAACTCAAAACGGCCGCGCTCGGTCGGTGCGTCGTTCAGAAGCACTTTTCGCCTTTCGCTGCCCTTTGCTCAAATCGATTTTCTCAGGATGGCTACGATCATGCGGAGACAAAAAGACCCTCTGGCCTACCTCGAACAAGTCCGGCAACACATTTCTCGTCTGCCCGCGATAGATCCCAACACCCGGACGCTCCTCATCTGTGGCTATCCAAACGTCGGAAAGTCGTCCTTTATAAACAAGGTCACGCGGGCCGACGTCGATGTCCAGCCCTATGCGTTCACCACCAAGTCCCTCTTCGTGGGGCATCTAGACTACAAATATCTGCGGTGGCAGGTCATCGATACCCCTGGTGTTTTGGACCACCCGTTAGAAGACATGAACACGATCGAGATGCAGAGCATCACGGCGCTGGCGCATCTCAAGAGCTGTGTATTGTATTTTATGGACCTCAGCGAACAGTGTGGTTATACGGTGGAAGCACAAGTATGTATTCTGTCATTCGTTCGTTCGATATGTTCGTGTCTGATGCGACGCCGACCGTAGTGTAAACTCTTCCATTCCATCAAGCCGCTCTTCACCGGGAAACCAGTGATGCTCGTCATCAATAAAATCGATGTTATGCGTCTCGAAGACTTGGCACCGGAAAACCGGACGCTCGTACAGGAGATCATCGACTCGGACGACGTGCAATGCATTCAAGTGTCGTGCTACTCCGAAGAGGGCGTTATGGAACTCAAAAACAAAGCTTGCGATGCGCTTCTCGCACACCGCGTTGACTCTAAGCTAAAGGGGAATAAGATCAACTCGATCATAAACAGGATCCATGTCGCACAGCCTGTTCCTCGAGATGACGTCGTTCGAGAGCCCTTCATTCCGGATGCTGTGAAGGAACGCAAGAAGTACGACAAGAACGATCCTGACAGGAAGAAGCTTTTGCACGACATCGAACAGGAGGTGGAACGCGAAGGCATCTTCAGTGTCAACTTGAAAAGTACGTCCCCCTTGTCTGTCGTCTTCACGAGTGATCGAATGAGTGAATGGATGCTTCAGCTAACTATCTACTGGCCAACAATGAATGGAAGTTTGACGTCATGCCCGAGATTATGGATGGCAAGAATGTCGCTGACTTCATCGATCCTGATATTACCGAGAAACTTGAGGCGCTCGAGCGAGAAGAGGAAAAATTGCAGGTCGAAGGGTTCTACGACAGCGAAGAAGATGTGGTTCGTATTATTTGCTCGACTGCCATATCGCAATCTAACCCGACCTGGGCTGCGTACAGTTTGATTCCGAAGATGAGCGCGAAAAGGCTGAGGCACAAAAAGCGCTTGCACACAAGATCCGCTCGCAAAGCATCAAAAAGTCGATGAAGAACCAAGCTCGCCTCCCTCGGACGGCTGGTCTTCGGTCGCTCAGCGACCTCTCTACGGAGCTGAAGAAAGCTGGCTACGATCCAAGTAGTATAGAGGCACGGGCCGGCATACTGGCAAAGGCACAAGCTGCGAAACGAAAGAGGGCAGAAGCTGACATGGACGTGGATATGGAGGATGTAGAAGAGCAGGCTGGCGATGACGACGAAGCCCAGTGGATGGACGTCGATGGCGAGGTGCCTCCCGCTAACAAGCGCGCCAGAGGTAACTCTGGTGCTGTCATCGCGAAGGGCTCAAGAGCACCACGCACCAACAGGCAACTGGCTGGTTTCCGTGATAACCAGGTAAAGAAGCATAGCCTCGTTTCTACTTTTATGATTGTCTTAATTCGATACACCACAAGCAAGCGTCCAAAGCCATCAGGCTACGTAACTTGGGTCAACGTGAACGTAACATGCACGCCAAGGCTGGTGAGAGCGACCGTGCTATCAGGGTTAAAAAGGTTTTTCAGCTCTTCACGTATATGCATTGGTATGCAGAACCTAACGTCGGTGTGTTTAGCCAAAACACTTGTTTGCTGGCAAGCGGAAGGCGGGAAAGACGAACAGACGGTAATCTATATGGGTTCAGGTTCCTGGAGGTCCTATCTGTGTTATCTGTTGGCACTTCACTGTCTCACAACCACGGAACATCTTGGGAGCAGTATACAGAACTTGCCTGGGACTCCTGCGCGTAAGATCTATGGGGTTCGCACAGGTAAGTTTAGTCGGTTGCCTGAGGTGGGGGATCAATGAGGCCATAATGAATTACTCGACTCAAACGCTCACCTACGGCAGTTCAGATGACTCAAGTAAGTATGACGTTTCGATCGTGAAGTTGACAAACCTTATCCTCTAGTGTGTATCATTCCCATGAAGTATGGTCGTGTGTTTACGTCCACCGACATCTCTGCCTGGATACATGAGTAACTCCAGACGCTGGTGGAGCCTCGCCCAATCCCAGGCTCTGGATTACCTCGCGGGAGATGTGGTGAAACTGTGTTGGAGGTGTCGTGGAAACTTGCGCTCCTTTGCCAACCTCCCCGTTGATATGATGATGCATGATGCTCCAGCGTCCGACCACATTGGAAAAGTTGATGAGTTACTATCCCTGGAGACCCCGTTATCCATGCTGATGTCGCCCTGCATGCCACGTTGGTCGTTGATCGACAATGGAAAGGAGAGCCTGTATGGCTGTATGTTCAAAATTACTCCAAACTGATCGTGGTCTGTGGACGACCTGTGACGCGGAACTTGTGGCCGATTGAACATGCTCCGTTTCCTGTTCTATGAACAAATTGGACCTCGCCGCAAGTTCACGGCGGCGGTACGGCCCTTGTTGTCCACATGTTTCCTGCGTTGGCACTGGGTGAGTAACCGTGCCGCGAACATGTGATGAAGGGTCCCAGAGAAAGACCGCAAGTACCTGATGTCTTGATGACATGCTTCTATGGCATCTTTACCAGATGGCATCACCGGGATGGGCCGGTACCCACCACACACAAGCCTTGGCAGGGGGTGGCGAGCGTTTTAGAGGTGCTTTCTGGAATCATAGTATTGCCTACGGATGGCAGTGGAGTGGATGCTGGATGATTCTATGTCGTGAAATCCGCGTATCCCATGTCTGTCCGACAGTGGCGATGGGTTGTTCCGCAGCCTGGTGGAAGTTATTTCCAAGGAACACAATGGTTTCGAGAACCGTGCGCTTCGTTTCGCTCTCTGCGCTTACTATTTGTATTCGTCGCTTCTAATTCTAGCAACTGAGCCTTTTTCAAAGCTTCATGCCCACGTGAAAGGCTTCAGGCTTTCGAGGAAAGGTAGTTGTCCGTTAATTATATTATTTTGTTGGTTTTGTATTTTCCCACGAACAAAATGTTTGTGTCGATCATTGACTTGAGTCAATTCCATCTAGTCAAAAGTTCGATAAGACCGACAATCCTGGTTATCACCTTAGCGCATTATGTAGGACTAGGCTAGCCAGTTGCTGCATAATTATATTGCTTGTCCAAAAAAAAAGACCGATAAGATTACTTTGCGATCAACTAGTACATAGTATAATTTTGTAACAGCAGTACATATGCCACACCGATGCCTATCATACATATATACTCATATGCTAGTTACTGAGGATTGCCGTGATCGACCGAGGGGCTGCGCTTTAATGAGCATCAGAAAGATAACCAGCCATTCTCTTCTTTCGTGGTTCACGGGACAACCGTACGCTCGGCCCAAATCTTTTCCGCCAATTCTTTCGCTTCCTCACGGGTAAAGCCGCATTTACCCTCGAGATACCGCGCCAGCTCTGCCTCGCTCAGCTGCCTTGGCCGCCCTGGGAGGACCCTCTCGCGATCTCTAATATTTGTCGCCCATCTCAACAGCCTACTCGCCAGGTGAACAAACCAACTTTTGCGTTCCGAGGGCCGCCAAGAGGCCCCAGCGGACAGATGGTTCAAAAGCATCCTGCGGATCGCCACCTGTGATTCCTCGTACTGGCTTGCGTAGACGTCATTCAATCCGCGGGTCGCTGTGACGCAAACGTGCGAGGAACAAAAGAGCCTCGACCGCCTGAAACTCTCCGCATTCCTCTCCCACCAGCTCTCCATCGGTTGCTCGTTCTCCATCCCAGTGATCACGAGCGCAACCGGAACCTGGCTTTGGCATAGGACGTCGTGGAACAGAAGATAGTTTTTCACCATGACGGAGGTGATCCTACCGCCGCGGATGCAAAAGACGAGGAGGCGGATGCCTCCCGTACGCTGGAGTAGCCCGATCAGCTTATTCGCCTTCTGGATCGCGGTGAGGTAATCGTTCTTGCTCAGGTTCGGCTCGTTCAAACCGACCGTATCGAACAGACGGAGGTGGTAGCTGGTATCCTGGCCGTCTCTGAGCACCATGTCGTACTGCGCGGTGTCCAACGTGCAGCCATCTGCCCTAGCAGATACTTTGGCAAGCTGGTGCCCGGTGATAAGGTTGATGACGGAACTCTTCCCAGCTCCTGTCTCCCCGACGACGAGAACATTGGGAGTGCAACTTCGCTGATTTTCGTAAGGGGGAGGAGGAGGCAGCGATTCTTGGGACATCTGAAAACCTTGGTTATTCGGAAAAAAACACCATGATCGAAGACCATGCTGCTTACCACTACGTTTGTCTGTTCAGATAGTATCTCTAGAAAGTGCGATAACACAAGATTGAGGGCGGCGCATAGGGAAGAAGTCCCATCGAATTTATAGGCAAGAAAGTCGACGATAATCGGGCTCCGGGCTCATCGAATCGCCAAAGTAGGCGCTACGAACATAGGGTCGGCAGTCGGCATCAGTCGAACTCCACAGAAAGTTGAGAAGAATTTCTAAAAGAGATAAACAATGAGTTCATAAGCTGACATCAAGCGCTGGGGCATGCTGTACGATAGGCCAGATGACTTCACATAACGTGTATCGAGCGCCCATTGCCGTGCGTTATCTTCTAAACCATACCAGTTCTTCTGACCACGTTGATAAACCCTGAGCAAATGATAACGTCAGGGATACATTCTGGGAAACACCGTGCTCGCCAATGCGTACCTACAGCGATAATAACCTGACCACGAGGCTCCTGTGTTGAACAGCAAATCGTGAATGAAGCAAGGTGTGAAACGAGTGTTCCGCATGCTATGCTTCGATGTTCTCCTGTGCCCCATTGTATGAAGAAAGCATGTCAATTCCGTTCTTGATGGCATGCTAGAACCTGTCTTCTCATGCAAGTATGAGGTAGTGTGCACCGGCCGGCGAAGCACCGTCCAAGCTATAACTACTGACCATCAACCCTGAGTACAAGCATCCGGGATATCGTGAACATACCGTTTGAACTCGACTTTGTCCTTGAATGACGACGCTCAAAGAGGTACAGTTCCATCTCAAATGTTTAATGGTGTTCACTGACACGAATCGATAGCCAACATCAAAATTGAGATCAGAAAAGGCGAAGGAAAAACCCAGTGAGGTGTGTTCGCGAGCCGCGGAGCCTCTGTCGGGCCCATCGGCTAAGCCGACACAACTAGGAGGTCAAATGCATTGTAATTTTCGGAGAAACCGGCGTTGGGAAGAGTTCTCTCATTAATCTGATTGCCGACAAGAGAATATCCGAAACATCCAGCAGGGCCTCTGGATGCACATTGTCTCATACACGACATTTGTTGACGATAGATGGCCAGCAATTCGCAGTATGGGATACCGCAGGGTTAGGGGAAGGTACTCAGGGAACTGTTCCGGCCGACAAAGCGGAGGCGTACCTGAAATTGCTCCTACTGGACTTGTCCAAGGCGAGCGGCATCGACTTGCTCATCTACTGCGTGCGAGGGACACGAATCCGGACTGCGCTGCTCACAAATTACCATCTCTTTTACTCCGCAATCTGCAGGAAGAAAGTCCCTATCTGTCTTGTCGTCACGGGGCTCGAGAATCAAGAAGGAAACATGGGTACATGGTGGTTGAACAACGAGAGCCAGTTCTCGGCTCTGCAGATGTATTTCGATGACTACGCTTGCGTAACAACGCTCGAATCCTCTATGGAGAATCCCATTCTGCTGGAAAGACGAAGGATATCAAGGATAGTACTCAGCAATATGATCAAGGAAAGATGTCGCACCAAGCAATGGACGCCAGCTGGACCCAGCTGGATCGACACGGCATTTTCCGATATCCATGCTATGTTGTTTCCGGCGAAAGATGGACACGCCGCTCGTGTAGCCCATGTCATCCTGTGCGATACCTCCCAGCAGACCCTCGCCCCTCATGGAGCTATTAAGCGCTCCGTCACGCTCCAGAACCCTGTGTCCATATCTCCGAATTGGACTCTCACCAGGTGGATGACCTTTCGTAATCCTGTATCCGTCCTGAGCGCGGAATCGCAAAGCAAGCTTCCATTCAATGTCGACATGAGATGCACTCCGGAGCGCCTGTTTCGCATCTACCAGGTTCCGCGGAAACAGACACAAATCAAGGGCAAGGACGGGACGAAGAAGGGCATGGTCGTCGAACGCGGAGCCGACCTACTCATATTCTGCGTGCAGAAACAGGCTCAAGAAATTTTGGAGGTCAAATCGCAATGGGAACATTTCAACCTCACCTACGGTGGTGACCTTTCGCCCCAAATTGTCGTGATCCTCGGAGCCAGCGACCAAAAGTCGGCGGAGGAATGGTGGAACGATATTGTGGGCGTCGCGAAACCTGGCGATGCTGCTGTTGCTTATCTGCCAATAACTGCCATGTCAGTGGCTGAAACCAGAGCAGCGAGCGGTTCACTGCAGAGTCTCATCAATACCCGCTGCATCGATTGCAGCAAAGCCAGTTTTGCAGGACGCCAACAGATTTTTAGGAGCGCTACCGTGCCTCTGACGTCAAAAAAGAGGTTTCCGTTTCCATGGATTGGTCCATGGGCGAGAAAGACCTCTGCTCCATTAGCAATTCACCAGGACATCTTGACGCAGTCGGGTGTATGGGAGCCTATTTCGCCTGCATAAAAAAGGATTCGTGTATTAGACCTTTTTGACCATCCGCATGTTGTTTTAGGGATATCGATACTTTTAGGGATACTTCATCCGCTCGCCGCACACCACCGGATGTACGTACCTTGGCACTACTATACTGTCATAGCATCGTGAAAATGCCAAAGTTCAAGTTTTTCCTGGATTTCAACTTTGTGCCGCTTCAAGTCAAAATAAGCAGAACTTTGCTAGTGTGAACTGACAGCTTATAGCTTGACTCATCGGTGCAAGTTATTCTTGGACTTGCTGGCTGACCCGATAGCAGGCTTAATTGCGATTGGGCCTTATGATGGTTGAAGACAATTCAATGGGTACTTGTACTTGTGACTCCGATCGTAGTAGCTTCTTGTTCCGATTTTACAGCGCTTTGCAATTCTCTGCGGAAAATGCATCACAAAGGAATCGTCGGCTAGAAATTGCCGATGTCAGGACCCCGAACTCATCTCAGTGAGTGAACTGTGCAGACGTCACACAAATCACACGCGTGACAATGCCTCTGGGGTCCTACCTTAGCCGACGATTTTTTTGTGATGCATTTTCCATAGAGAATTGCAAAGCGCTGTAACGCTTCCAAACCAGGAACAACACTTGGACAGCAACCTCATCACGGTGCGCTTTGCGAAAAACAATAGCTAGTTGCAACGTTGAGCGCGAGTGCTGACACCGAGTTTATGACTCAATGAACAAGACACCCATTGTTCTATTTTACTTATTATCTCACCAGCTGGTCGCTAGCTGCTCAGTCACCCAGTATAAAACGTGTCAAAAGATACCAATTCCGAGTCGATCTTATGGCATGACGTACGTCGTCGGGTCGCTCACGATCTTTGTGAAGCACGAGCTCTTCTAAGAGTTCTATTCAAGTTCTCAATTGTTCTTATGCGAATGTTGTCGAAATTGACCTGTCGCATCGCCTGAAGTTTCCCGAGAATACACCCGTCCTCGCTCAAATAGCGTTTGAAGAACTTTTCGGACGTGTTTTATTCAGGTCCCACAACCTGTCAGCGTCCAGCATCTTTCTTCCCCGCATGGAGTGCTACATCTGCCATAAAATGGTCCCACGCTACAACTATGGGCGCCATGTTGGTTCGCATCTCGCTGGCGGTGTAACGGGGAGTGGACATCTCCACCCAGATGCCTCTGATATAAACTATGGATACGACGAAGACAGCGACGAAATCGACGACGATAGTGACTATAGCTACGAAGAAGACGACTTTCGTGACCGCGACACCACAATCGCTGTGTCCCCCACTCTGCCACGTATGGCTTCTACCGCTTCTTCCCGCAGTTCCTCCCGCGCCGCTGTGATTCGCAGCACACCGAACGCTTTCCAGTTCTGGCTGCAGAACTTCAAGCCCGACTTACCGGAGTATACTACAATCGATGGGCAAAAAAAGAAAAACTCGGATTCAGAGGCAGAGGAATTCGTTCGAAGTGCTGAAGTCCTGCGAGATACCAGCAAGGAAGAAGTCGTCAAAATCGTGAAAGAGTTCAAGGCATTTTCGGACAGTGAAAGGCAGGCTTGCCTGAAGCTGGTTCGAAAGGTCCCGATATTTCCGGTAGGCTGTCGCGTGCTTGTCATCTGTCTATCTTACATCGCCCACAGGGCTTGGTCGCTTATATCTACACACATCTGGTCAAGTGTGCTCCTCGCGGATGGTTCTGGGATGCAGATTGGTCCGATCGAGTATCAGACCTCAAACAATTGGTAGAATGGCGGAATGAGGATGGTGATATAGAGTGCATTCTGTCGTGCGACACGATAAAGAAGAGGTTGCTCGAGTTCCTTCCTGACGTACGCGGTCTCTCGTTTCACTCTTTCGAACTCGGCTTATAGTCCTCAAGGCGAAGGTTTCACCTGACAAGCACAAGTGTAACCCGGCATTGCTGAATGGAAAGGCGGTGCTGGATTGTGACATTCGTAACTTGGCTGCCGTGGCGGCGCTATGCATCACTGGACCACAAAGGGAGAAAATTCTACTTCAGCGTGACATACAGGCCGAACGGCTCGTTGAGCTTTTCCACAGCGTAAGTTGATATGTCGAGATCGGAGTAATAGGACACTGAAGCAAGGCTTAGCTATTGGAAGTTAATGTTGAACTGGAGGAGAGGTATCGGAGGTGTTTTCTTAATGCCCTTGTTATGTTTTCAAAGGAGTGTGGATACTGTCCTCGTGGTATTTACCTTGCCGATGATTCAATCAGTGGTCTCGTACTTCAAAATCAAGGAGGATTTGGTGAAGTCTCCAAAGGCAGGATGAACTCAATCAATCCTCGTGTAGTCGCCGTGAAGGTCCTAAAACGAGGTAAAGTGGATTGGTCAGAGTACAAGAAGGTGAGATATATTTTTCACCGCCCAATGAGAAATGGTCTGATGACAACTTTTAATTCTAGGAACTGTCCAAGGAAGCCATTGTCTGGAGACACCTATGCCATCCTAATTGCCTACCACTCTATGGCGTCTACGATGTGCCTATGACGGGGTATACCAGTGTTGCACTTGTTTCTCCATGGATGGACCGAGGAACCCTAGCCGATTATCTCAAGAAGAACTGTAAAGCAAACCGAACGAGGCTGGTGAGTATCAGTTTTTCGTATTTGATTAACCTCACGATTGTGCAGATATTGGACGTGGTCAGGGGATTGAACTATTTGCACTCGATGAAGCCGCATGTCGCCCACCGAGATATCAAACCAGTATGTTCAATGTCTACTTCCTAAGCCAAATTTACACAATTTTCTGCGTTCAGCAAAACATCCTGGTCACAAACAAAGGACATGCATGCCTTGCCGATTTTGGGCTCGTATCTGTTTTCGACGCGGATGAACATTTCCGAACGGCTACGAATCAGCTCGCCATTGGCGGTACACGTCCTTACATGGCTCCGGAGCTACTTCTTGCGAAGAATGAGGATGCGAAACGAAGAGTGAACAGGCGAGCGTGTGATATGTATGCGTTAGGTTGTACGATCTATGTGGTATGTGGACAGCTCTCGCCGTTGGAATCATGTCTGATCGAGTGTTCATAGGTTTACACGGATAACGTGCCTACGCAAGTCCATATTGATCTCGTGTCCAACCAACTACCGGCGAAGATCTCTGCTGACATGTGGAGTTTCGTTCAAAACCTGTGCAATAAAGATCCGTCGAAACGGCTGACGGCGGAAATGGCAGTCAGTTGGGTGGAGGAGAAAGCGCGACAGGAGGGTACAGACACGAGTCTTGCGCCTAAGTTCGAAGAAGAGGAGGAGTGGAGGGGGCCCAGTAGTGATAAATGTTTGTGGTCTGTAGGAAATTAATGACCACTCGGAATCTGTATATACATCAAGTTGTTGATATCGACCTACCGCCCCAAACACGAATAGTGTTGGCGCATAGGAGCTTCGTCTGGTCGCTCGCGAAATGAATTCAGTCCGTTCCAGGATTTCCCCATCAAACATGTGGGGCGGTAAGTTCAACGTTGCATCCAGTGGGCGCTATCAAAACGAACCCTACTAAGTTTGGGTGATTCACACCGTCGCTCCACTCCTTCGTTTCTTGCCTCGCGACTGCCACATACTCCAGAGAGAAGAAAATTGAACCCGTCGGATACAAACAGACGCGAACATGTCTTCATAACTTGTCAGTGGCTAGTAACATAATGCACACTGGAGGGGTCGTTGATGTCCATGTACAGACATCCGAGCGGCAGACGTGGTATCTGATCTGCGTCGTATGCCAATAGGCTTCCGCATTGTTGTATAAATCGATGGCAGGACCGCGAAAACCTCTAATTCTTACCCGGCTCGCTTATGAACAAAGACCAGGATGAACATCACGGGTAAATGGACCGGTGGGCAGCGGCTATCCGCGGTCACCAACTTTTTCTCGTTTTTCTTCTCCATGGATACATTCCTCTGTGCACCTGTAGTGAGTCAAGTGAGGTCCTGGGGAACGCGATCGGGGACGGCCCCTGCAGCACCCGACTTGACGCAACAAGACGCAAGGACATGATCATTGACCACACACTCGTGGTCTCTGTACATCTGACGAAAGACCTACAACGCCCGATGGCCCTGGATTCGGAAGCCGACTTCCAGCGTTAGTGCCACGGTCGCAATCTCCTTCTGCACAAGGTTTGATTATCTCCTTCTCCTTCTCCTGCGAGGAAAGATAAACGGTAGCATCTGCAGGCCCACTGGCAATGGACAATTTTGAACACATCCGGTTCCCCAACCTTTCCGACCGTTCGCTAAGATGATAGTTTAGACAGACCAGGTTCACTTCAAGGAGTGCTCCCTGGTTGACTGCGACCTTCGGCCATCGTTGAACATGCTCTGTTCGAGACATTCGCGTTCTCTGCTGACCTAGATTGAATACCAGCAAGGCGACGAGGCTCAGGGACTGCAAGTCCCCGGATGCTCTTCTTCCACGTTCCTAATATCCGACGGAATCGGGACGGTGACGCACTATCATTATGCTTCTCTGAGCGTATCTCTGGGGTCTCCGAATGCATCTCTGTGGCGGAGGTCATGAAGTGAACTGGAGGCCGTGATGTGGAGTGGGACGAGACAGGCAACGGCACCTGGTCCTCATGGTGAAAAGATGATGGTGAGGGAGCCTTCCGCAGCGTTAACATGGAAGTAAAGTCGGGATGACTGATCACGAACCTCGTCGTAGTCAAACTGATCTTCGGCCGTAAGCGTTGTGGGTGAGAGCTCGACCTGTGCCTCATGATGTCATGATTCAAACAGGACAGCAACGAACTTGTGCCTCGAGTAAGTCAACATTGCTGTCCGACTGTGATTCGACCAGTTCTTTCTGGTGTACGTTGAACGTCAGGACAGTGGACTCAAATAACTTGATGTTATTTCAAAATGTATATGCTCACATCCTTGAGGTATGGTGGCAGGATACCGTGCAGATTGCGGAGCATGATTGTTTGCTCACCCGCAACCACCATGTCGTAGTCTGCCGAAATTGACATGGTCCAGACATTATGGGGATGGTCAATGACAGGTCCAATTTGTTAATATGTTTTAGTGTCCCAGAATGAGACCGATGAGGAGACAGAGACTGCCATACATCTGTCGTCGCATGCTAGTGTGATGTACCATGGATCGTCGTCGCCATGAACAGACCATTGTGAGAGGGTCTTCTTAGAGGACACGTCAAGACAGTGGATGCTGCCCCTGCTGGATAGCGCAAAAAGTTGCTTTCCGTCGCCCGTCCAGCGAGGGATCCCTTCGATGCCGAGTTGACTTCGATTGGAAAGTCTGCAAGGAGAGTGCCACCAAGACTGTTGTAGATTCGAACACCATACCACGTGACAGTTGCGACGTATTTACCATCCGGAGAGAACTTGACTGCGACCAAGTTGTTGCCATGTTCCGTTTGCCTGTGTGAAACGACCAGACACCGAGCGTGTAGTCACGCGATCCCGTCGCGATTTTTGTCCCATCGGCTGAAATGTCGACCCCATTCATCGGTAGATGGTGTGCTCTGAAGTCGTTCGTCTTTCCAAAGGTCGTCGAATTCCACACCACAACTTGACCACTGCTCGTCCCAGCTATGACCCACTTCCCGTCTTGTGACATGACAAGATCGTACGTAGTTCTTCCGGTATTCATCAGCGTCCCTACTTCCATGCCATCTTCCATTTGCCATCGTCGAATATTCCCTTCCTCGCCACCGCTCATGACCTCCTTCCCGCCAGCGAGAAACACGATCGAATATACCCTATCCGGATGATCGATTTTGATCACCTTCCGGGTGGCCCAAACTTTTTTCGCCAACTCTTCCAAGTTCGCTTCCGAACGAGTAAAGCTGCATTTGCCCTCGAAATACCACGCCAGCTCTGCCTCGCTCAGCTACCTTGGTCACATTGGGCGGATCCTCCTACGATGCCTAACTTCCTTTGTCACCCCTCTCAGCAGCCTACTCGCCAGGTAAACAAACCAGCCTTCGGGCTCCGAGGTCCGCCAAGAGACTCTGGTGGACAGATGGTTCAAAAGCATCCTGCGGATCGCCACCCGTGATTTCTCGTACTGGCTTGCGTAGACGTCATTCAATCCGTGGGTCGTTGTGACGCAAACGTGCGAGGAACAAAAGAGCTTCGACCGCCTGAAATTTTCCGCGTTCCTCTCCCACCAGCTCTCCATCGGTTGCTCGTTCTCCATCCCGGTGATCACGAACGCAACCGGAACCTGGCTTTGGCATAGAACGTCGCGGAACAGAATGTAGTTTTTCTCCGTGACGGAGGTGATCCTACCGCCGCGGATGCAAAAGACGAGGAGGCGGATGCCTCCCGTACGCTGGAGTAGCCCGATCAGCCTATTCGCCTTCTGGATCGCAGTTAGGTAATCGTTCTTGCTCAGGTTCGGCTCGTTCAGAGAGACCGTATCGAACAGACGGAGGTGGTAGCTGGCATCCTGGCCGTCTCTGAGCACCACGTCGTACTGCGCGGTGTCCAACGTGCAGCCATCTGCCCTAGCAGATACTGTGGCGAGCTGCTTCCCAGCAGTGAGGTTGATGACGGAACTCTTCCCAGCTCCTGTCTCGCCGACGACGAGAACATTGGGAGAGAAACTTCGCTGATTTTCGTTAGGTCGAGGAGCCCGCGATTCTTGGGACATCTGAAAACCTTGGTTATTCGGAAAAAACGTCATGATCAGATGTCGCTTACCACTATGTTTGCAATGCTCAGATAGTATCTCTAGAGAGCGCGATAGCACAAGACTGGGGGTTGCGCGAAGAGAAGAACACCTGTCGCATTTATACAACGTGTATTGAGCGCCTGTTGTTGTACGTTACCTCCAAATCACGCTTGTTCTTCTGACCACGTTGATAAGTCGAATATAACCCTAAGCAAACAACACATTCTGGGACAAGCCGTGCTCACGAGGCTCCTGTGTTGAACGCAAGTCGTGAATGAAGGATGGTGTGAAACGAGTGTTCCGCGTGTAGCGAACAGCGGCTCAGCTATCTCGATACTCGATTTTCTCCTGTGCTCTATTGAAAGCATGCCGTTTTTGCTCTTGACAGCATGCTACAACCCGTTCTTTCATGCAAGTGTGTGGGTAGTCGCTCGACGTGACGAAGAACAGCTATATATAACAAATATAACTGTCAGCATCCAAGCCATCGTGACAACTGAACATGTTGTTTGAACTCGACTTCATCCTAGGTTGATGGTGTTTAGAAAGGTGCGGTTCCTTCTCAGATATCCCATCAGGAAATTGGTGAAGCGATGATATGTCTAGATATTGATGATATACCTAGATATACCCTTGAAAATTTCAACTGAGCAAAATTTCAACTATCTGGCTGTTATCTACATGTAAAATACATCAACTCTAGCTAGTTTAATTTGTGTTGTCATAAGGCAGGAGGAATATCAGGGAATATCATCTCCACACTGATTTCCTGATGCCAATGTTCACTAACATGAATCGACGGGTAACATTCACATCGGGACCGGAAAACCCTGGGAAGGTTCCACGAGTCACGGAGCTTCTGTTGGGCTCATCGACGAAGCCGCGACAACTAAGTAGTAGTAGGAGGCGAAAAGCACTGTAATTTTCAGAGAAACCGCTGAGACTTAAAAGTTCTCTCTTATTGGACGTCGCTCCACACAGTAGGAGGAGAGGGAAGCAGTGGGCTTAGACTCGGTGGACAGGCGAAGCGCGACGGGAGCCCGATTTACCAGGTATATATGGCGTGAGCGATGAGGTGGGTAGGAACACCTCGCAGACGTGTGTACCAGGTAATCAGGGCCGTGCGCTCCGGACCCCAGGAGAGTGAGCGGCGGGAAATGGAGGCAAGGCAACTTCCATACAATGAGCCCAAGCGGAGCATAAGTACTGCCATATACCAGATCAAAATCAAGCCAACCTTCTTACGTGGGTGTGCTGAAACGGGCTCGAAGGACCCTAAGCGCTGCTTGAAAGCAGACGAGCGACGTGGTGGAGGCGAGTGAGGAAACACCAAAGCGTGCCTCTCGCTTGCATCTCTTGACCTTGCACTGTGGCTCTTCCTATCAATTTTGTTTGCCGACAAGGGAACATCCGAAACATCCAGCAACCTGAGTGTATATCACTGGCGCTTGTTGATGATAGATGACCAGCAATTCGCAGTATGGGATACTGCAGGCTTAGGGGAGTACTCAGGGGGAATTATTCCTGCCGAAAAAGCGGAGGCATACCTGAAACCCCACCTCGCTTGTCCAAGGTGGGCGGCATCGACTTGCTCGTCTAGACTCTACTGCATGCGAGGGATACGAATCCAGGCCGCGCTGCTCACAAACTACCACCTTTTTACTCAGCAACACGCAGGAAGAAAGTCCCTATCTGTCTTGTCGTCATAGGACTCGAGAATCAAGAACGCAACATGGACACATAGTGGTTGAAGAACGGGAGACAGCTCTCGGTTGTGCAGATGGATTTCGACAACTATGACTGCGTGACAACGTCCAAGCTCTCTATGGAGAATCCCGTTCTGCAGGAAAGACGAAGGATATCAGGAATAGTACTCAATATGATCACGGAAAAATGTTGCACCCAGCAGGACGCCAACTGGACACAGCTGGATATCTATGCTATGTTGTCGACGGATACATTGTTCGTGTAGCCCACGTCATCCTATGCGATGCCTCCTGGTAAGCACCCGCACCTCATAGAGCTATTAAGCGGTCCGTCACGCTCCAGAAGCCTGTCTGTATATCTCAGACCCTCACCAGGCGGACAACCTTTCGTATTCGTCCTGAGCGCAGAATTGCAAAACCAGCTTCTATCCAATGTCGGCATGAGATCCACTCCGGAGCGCCTATTTCGCATTTAGGACCAGGTTCCACGAAAACAGACACAATCCAAGGGCAAGGACAAGCAAGCTTCAAGTTGCGACTCCGACTCATTTGTTCCGATTTCACAGTAACCAAGGGACAATGCTCGAACTTGAACGTTCGAACGGTAACCTCATGGCGCTTTCCAAAAAACAATAGCTGGTTGCCACCTTCAAGCGTTGCGACAGTCGAGCATGAGCGCTGACACCGAGTCCACGACTTCTCTCAATAAACAAGACACACCCGTTCTGTTTTATTTATGTGAGACTCCGGCTGCTCAGTCCAGCTACACCCAGTGCTATCTTATGGCATGACGTACGTTGCATTGCTCATGGTCTTTGTGAAGCACGAGCTCCTTGTTTTATACAGGTTCTCAATTGTTCTTATGCGAATGCTGTCGAAATTGACCTATCGCATCCCCTGATGTTTCCCGAGTGTACATCTGTCGTTGTTGAAATAGCGTTCGAAGAACTTTTTGAACGCAATCTATCCACTGGCCGTCGTACATCTTTCTTCCTCACGCATGGAGTGCTATATCTGCCACAAAATGGTCCCACGCTATGACTATGGGCGCCATATTGGCTCGCATCTCGCTGGCGGTGTAACGGAGAGGGGACATCTTCAGCCAGATGCCTCTGATATCGACTATGGATACGACAAAGACAACGACAACAGCGGCCAAATCGACGAAACCGACGACGACAGTGACTATAGCTATGAAGAAGACGATTTCCGTGACCACAACACCACAATCACTGTATCCCCCACTTTGTCACGTACGACTTCTGCCGCTTCTTCCCGCACCTCCTCCCGCGCCGCAGTGGTTCATAGCACACAAAACGCTTTCCATTTCTGGTTGCAGAACTTCAAGCCCGACTTACCGGAGGATGGGCAAAAAAAGAGAAACTCGGATTCAGAAGCAGAGGAATTCATTCGAAGTGCTGAAGTCCTGCGAGATACCAGCAAGGAAGAAGTCGTCAAAATCATGAAAGAGTTCAAGGCATTTTCGGACAGTGAAAGGCAGGCTTGCCTGAAGTTGGGTCGAAAGGTCCCGATATTTCCGGTAGGCTATCACGTGCTTGTCATCTGTCTATCTTACATCGCCCACAGGGCTTGGTCGCTTATATCTACATACATCTGGTCAAGTGTGCTCCTCGCGGATGGTTATGGGATGCAGATTGGTCCAATGCGGTATCAGATCTCAAATAATTGGTAGAGTGGCGGGGTGAGGATGGTGACATAAAGTGCATCCTGTCGTGCGACACGATAAAGAAGAGGTTGCTCGAGTTCCTTGGTGACGTACGTGGTCTCTCGTTTCACCCTTTCCAACTCGGCTTATAGTCCTCAAGGCGAAGGTTTCACCTGATAAACACAAATGCAACCCGATGTTGTTGAATGGAAAGACGGTGCTGGATTGTGATATCCGTAACTTGGCTGCCGTGGCGGCGCTATGCATCACTGGACCACAGAAGGAGAAAATTCTACTTCAGCGTGATATGCAGGCCAAAGGGCTCGTGGAACTTTTCCACAGTGTAAGTTGATACGTTGAGTTTAGAATAACGAAACACTGAAACGAGGAATAGTTATTGGACGTTCCTGTTAAACCAGGAGAGGGCTATCGGGGGCATTTTTTAAAAGCCCTTGTTAAATTATCAAAGGAGTGTGGATACTGTCCTCGTAGTACTTGCCTTGCTGATAACTCAGTCACTGATATCGATAAATCTACAAGGCAAGGAGGATTTGGAAAAGTCTCCAAAGGCCGGATCGGCTCTCATGTAGTCGCCGTGAAGGTCCTAAAACGAGACAATGACAATGCGTGGCCAGAGTACAAGAAGGTGAGGTATACTTTCACCTCTGAATAAGAAGTAGCTGGACAACAACTTTTAACTCTAGGAACTGTCCAAGGAGGCCATTGTCTGGAGACACTTATGTCATCCTAATTGTCTACCATTCTATGGCGTCTACTACTATGCACCTACAGCGGAATATATCAGTGTTGCTCTCGTCTCTCCATGGATGGATCAGGGAACCCTAGCCGATTATCTCGAGAAGAAAAACTCTAAGAACTCTGAAGTGAACCGAACGAGGCTGGTGAGTACCAGTTTTTCATATTCAATTAACCTCACGATTGCGGAGATTTTGGACGTGGTCAGAGGCTTGAACTACTTGCACTCGATGAAGCCGCACATCGCTCATCAAGATATCAAACCAGTATGTTCAGTGTCTCTTTGAGCCAAGTCCCTACATAATTCTTTACGTCCAGCAAAACATCCTAATCACAAACAATGAACGTGCATGCCTTGCCGATTTTGGGCTCGTATCTGTTTTTGGATACGGATTTCCGACCGGCTACGGATCTTGGCGGTACACGTTCTTATATGGCTCCGGAGCTGCTTCTTGCGCTGGAGTTGAACGACAGGGATGCGAAACGAAGAGTGTCAATGAACAGCCGAGCGTGTGATATGTATGCGTTGGGTTGTACAATCTATACGGTGTGTAGACAGCTTTTGCCGTTGAATCATGCCTACTAGTAACCGGGTATTCATAGGTTTTACACGCATGACTTCAAGTTGTCTGCGCTTGAACTCATGTCCCACCAACCGCGGGTGAAGATCTCAGCCGACATGTGGAGTTTTATTCAAAACCTGTGTGGTAAAGATCCATCGAAACGGTTGAAAGCGAAAAGACAGTTAGTTGGATGGAGGAAAAGGCGCGACAGGAGGGTACGGGCGTGGGTCCTGTACTTTTCGAAGAAGAGTGGGGATGGAGGGGCCCTAGTGGCGACCAATATTCAATGTGGTCGATATAGGACTCCATTACGGCCATCGGAATTAGTCCTGCGCCTTCCGAAGAAGAGTGGAGTGGAGGGGCCCCAGTAGTAGTGACAAATGTTCATGGTCTGGTGGAATGGCCACTCGGAATTTGTATATATGTACTTCAAGTTATTGATATTGACCTACCACCCCCAACATGAATAGTGTCGGTCCACTGCACAGACTTCGTGGCATCGCCTCTGGTTGCTCGTGGAATGAAATCCGTTCGTTCCAGAATTTCCCACCACATGTGTGTGGTGGCAAGTTCAACGTTACATATGCATCCTGTGGGTGCTGTCAAGATGAACCTCGCTTTGCATGAGTACTTGAGTACCCATGGATTCACACCGTCGCTCCACCGCTTTGTCTCCTGCCCCGCGACTGCCACATACTCCGGAGAAGGAAATCGGACGACCCATCAGATACAAACATGGCTTCATAATTCGTCAGTAGTTACTAACAGCCTGCATCTGCAGGGGGGTTGTTGACGTCCATTTACAGACGAGCTGCAGACGGTGTCTGATCTATGCCACATGTCTATAAACTTGCATATTATTGTAGGAATCGATGGGAGGACTGCGAAAACCTTCAATACAGCACTGGTGTTGGCGGGAAAGCACGCGCTTGAATGGGACGAGATTCAAGTTCTTCTGCGAGTTAATGATTCTACCTAGTGGTAACCTAGTATTGTCGCTATATTTTCTGAACGCTGTACTTATTGCGAGGCCATCAAAACGACCTTCTGCTATTTCTTTCGAAATTTAAATTTTTGTGTTCTCAGGACTTGGACGAATGCTGTGAGAGGGAGAATTATACAGTGGGAGATGTGCTCATCGACCAGGCAAACGTTGACAAATCCATTTTGGTGGAACAGGAGGCATTGCGTCTCATCTTCAATGGCCATCCCGACAAGGCGGCGCTTTCCGGCAACTTGGGTCCTCATTATATTACCGCTTTGAGCGTCCTGTACAAGTTGCGGCAGACACCCACAAGTCCATTTCGTTGACTTCGGGAGCACCTCCAAACCCCGGTCTACTTCAAGCCAGGTTGGTTGTCCAACCTTGGAATCACATTATATCATCGCTTTGCACACATCAGTGATGTTGCGGAAATCCATGTGTCAGGTTCTTTGCGATGGGCCGATTTCTGAGGAGTAGGCGCCTTAATGTTCTACGACAATCATCTTACGGTATCTGTACCTAGAGGTACCTCCAAAGGAAATTTTTACTTACCCAAAGAGTGAAAATCCTGTAGAGGCGCTCCATTCCAAGTTTACGTTAGAATGATGGTGGCAGCCTGCCAATAACTTGAAACTTACTTAATTTTGAGGAAGAAGACACTTATAGACATGCCACTGGCAGTGGTGAAAATATGGCTGGAGCGTCCTTGGCAACTTATCTGAGTGAAAGAGTCGAATTGTTGATCACTGTTGACCAAAGACATACAATGGCCTAGTTTTCATTGTCCTCTAGAAAAGGTGGAGAAACAAGAACGCTGCTAGCTTAGTCAGCAGGTTGACGCCAAGCATAGTAACTAGAAAAGGGCTGGCGAAGCCGGCTATACACCTTGCGTGTGATGTTGTGGCTCAATTCTGTCTGAAGTACTATTGTTACGGAGGTCGAGATTTACGATACAAATAATATGCTTAAGCGTTTTAGCAGGTTCATCTTGCTCTTTCGATACACTCGTGCCTTGTCATCTTTTAACGGTTTCGGGTGGTCGACTTTCTTCCTCTTTCGCTTATTCTTTTCCGGATCCTGATCTTCAGTCTCGCTTTCTCTGACACGTTTCGCAGAGACTCGGAGTACAGTAGACTATCTCATAATGCATAGTATATGCATTATGAGATAGTCTTCATACGTGACATCATTCTCGATCCACGGGAAACCCAACTTACCAGCGCTACTCGGTGACATTCCGAAGCACAAAACTTTGTTTTGTGTTATCCTCCCATGGTGATCATCGAAATGCTCGGAGGTGAACCGGTGAAAACCGAATAGCATTGCCCAGCTTAAAGGAAGGCGAAGTACCGCTTGCGCCGAAGAACCAAGCTTTCTACATTAGCTCCAAGAATGCGCAAAACACGTACTGATCACTCCAGCATACACGTTCACAGATTACAAAGCGCAAGGCCAGACGATCGAGAAAACGACAGTCGACATTGGCGAGACTTCAAGTTTTTCATCCAACACTTATGTAGCTCTATCTCGAACGCACGACCTCCAATCAGTTCGACTGCCGAGGGAAATCGAAGACGAGTTATTTACACAACATTCTTCGGAAGGAGTATGAGAGGAGGAGGTAATATTGAAGCAGAAAGCGGTGGAGATGCCGAAACGCTACAACGAACATCAATACGATTTTCAATCAACTTACTTTACTGCGTAAGTTGAGATGTGACACTGCCTCGACCGCGCTGCGCGTGCTATATAAGTGCTATGTAAGTTCGTGCGGACCGCACAACGTTCTTGGCGTCGTCAACAGATAATGAGGTGCTTTTAAATACGCACCAGACTAAGGATGTGCTCTCATAGTTCAGTGTGACATAGCTATAAACTTCGTACAGACCGCTCAACGTTCCGGGCGCCGTCAACAGAGCATTTGCCAGTGAATAGACAGAATTTAGGAATTATCAATTTTAAATCCATCAAACTAATCAATTTTTTTAAATCTCGACCACCACCTGTTGCAACAAACTGGTGCAGTTTTGCTGCAGAACCAAGAGCCTCGTTTCAAGAAAAAGACTTCGACGCAAAGTAAAGTTAAAAATTGTTTGGTACCCGTTGCAACAAATCGGTGCAGTTTTGCTGCGTAACGAAATGGAAGGAGCAGCAATTCGCGTCGAGCCAAAGTAAGTTAAAAATGGTTTCAGGAGATGGCGGTTTGAATTACATAAATTATTTACCACTATGGATGTTTTGCACAGAATCCCTACAGCCGGTAATGACCTTGCTTACGCAAGGTGACAATAAATTGAGAATTCGGTACGTTGAAGGGTTGGTGGTGACCCATTCTGACAACTATTATGATCTTACAGTACTACACAGTATGATATACACGATATACACAGTATACAATATCCTTTCGTTATAATTTAATTCCAGGTACGTCTGATTCGTTGTCGTGACAATCTCCTAACAATGGCAATCTTTTTCCCCTTGAACGACTTCGATAGCTGACGCTTGATAAAGTCGACAATATTTCCGCACGATGGCCTCTCAGATGGGTTCGCCCAGCATTTCTCTACGAACTGCCACAGTGCGTTCGGGATAGCGTTGCCATCCCAACTAAGCTCCCGAGACGGCCGATCACCCTGTGATATCATTATCACAATCTGAGCGACCCTCTGAATCCCATGGAACGGGAGTTTTCCCGTCAGAATCTGTTGTGGAAACGAGTTATTTGAGTGGGATCGCAATCATAAGGACGGGATACATACCTGAAACATGACGCCCCCAAACGAGTAAACATCTGTTTGTCTGTTTGCTAGCTGGGACGCAGATCGACCTTCTACACACGCATCAAACAGCTCGGGAGCTGCCCATCGAATGTTTCCCGGGAACGAACTACCGGATTCAGTCGTATCAAACCGAATCGAGAGTCCGAAATCGGAGACAACAGCCCGCCCGTCTTTGGTAACCAAGACATTCGACTAACAAACCAACGCGTCAGGTTTCTCCCTAAGAAGTAAATTTAAGCAAAAGTGACTCACGCCGCTGAGATCGCCATGGACTACGTGGCGAGAATGCACTAGGTCCGTCAATGACTTGAGCGTTCCATGAATAAGAGGAAGGACTCACAATAGTTCAACCCAGTTGCAATGTCACGGAGCTGTGGATCACGATATGTAACCTAAAATTAGCAGTATCGCACTAACGTACCAACTTCAATCGTTTCCTTAGATCGAGACATGGCTCGAACTTCTCCAAATATTCCGACAGAGTCCCATTTTCTGCCCATGGGGAGACAAACGCAGGGAAAGGTCCAAATCCGTCCGTGACACCGTAAAGAGGCAACACGTTCGGATGCTCGAGTTGAGCCCATACTTGAAGCTCCTGTTCAATAGCCTAGCATCATAAGTCAGGAAATCACAGTAGGTCTTAGATGCAAGTCACCTTTTGCTTGAGCGGGAACTCTTCGATATTCATGGTCATCCTCCGAATGACCTTAACTGCCACCTGTGGCACCCCGATTATGAGCATCGTACATGGAACAATTCTATGGAAGGCGGACGCACTCTTTGTGGAGGTGACTTCTTTTCTCGCAACTGACAGCTCCAGATATCGCTGAAGCCCCCATATGCTGCAGGATATCCATCCATCCTCACCAACAAATCAGTGAGGATTCTGACACGCTTCGCACACCTCTCTGGGATCGTTCTTGCTCCGTGGACCTGGGAGATATGGCGACGAAATTTCTTTCGGAAGTGGGAAATACGGTGTCCGCCAGTTTCGACAGCCCATGCCCTTAGGGACTTGTTAGGCAGTGACTCGACTTTGGAGAGCGCAAGGCTGAACCACTCATAGCAGCACCCGCCGAACGAGCACGGTGTGTATGAGCATTCATTGCATCGGGACTTGTGGGGGTGAAAGTGCAGGTCGAACATCCCATATGGACCAAGTTGAACAGCCTAAGAGGGAAGGTAAACGTATAAGAACCCGAACTGCTCTCTTTTATATACATTCAGCTTGCCTTCCATGGCCGCCACCGGCGTTGACGTTGCACTCCTACCAACTCCAGATCACGGACATCCTGTCACGATTTAAGTTTGACTACTAACCCAAAGGTCGTCGATTAGCAGGCCCGAGGATCGCGAGTAAGATTGGCACAATACATTGTGTCAATGGAATTGGCCACTTGCCAATGAACGGAATGGTGGCGCGGAACTTGAAGCATGGAGTGCGGTATTTGTTTGTCACTGGAATCCCAGCGCTCCGCCCTCCAACAACTTCAAGGGGCGCTCTCTTCGGCAGGTGCGCGCCAATGATTATCAAAGAAGCTTGCCATCTCCGCCTGGCTCCAGAGATACTTATTATAAGTTAGATGGAGGCACATAACATCATCCTGGACCTCCTGAGTCTTCGGCGAGAACGTTCCTCTGCCACGCATCCAACACGTACCAAGCCTTTGGATTCCCCGCGCGTCGCCAGTTTTGGAAAACCCTCCCGATCGTTTTTGCCCCCCAAAGTCAACAGAGACCACAGCACAGGAAGTAATATTTCAAGCCGGAGTCGATTTTGAAGGTATGAGGAATCCTAAGTTTGTACGTTCCACTAATGTACCTTGTCATGATGCTCTTATTTTTCATATGTCATGTACGAGGGAGAGTAGGTAAACAGAAGTATCAAAATTATGGTCATCACGATAATCCGCATACCGCCAAACGCACGCAGACTCTGAACCACAAAAACGAGACATCAAGTCTAATCCCATCCGCTGGCAGCGGCTGGTTCTGCAGCCCAGTTCGATGGTGCCGCAGGCTCTGCTGCCCAGTCGGAGGCTCCAGGTGCAGGGTCCGCAGCCCAGTCGAGCGCACCTAACGGAACGTGAGATCGCTGTCCACGCAGTCAAACAGGTGCGAGCAGGCTACTCACCACCATCCTGGGCCAAAGCGGGGTTGATACCACCTGCTTGAGGGGCAGTTGAGACATCCCACTCTGAGAAGCCGCCAGCTTGAGCTTCCGGCTCGGCGGCAGCGAGTTTGGCCTGGGCCTCTTCCTGCTGTTGCCTCTCCACTTCTTCGGGGTCGCGATAGAAGAACATGTCAACCATGACGTTCCAGCCGTCGGGCGTGCGGGGAATGGTTCCACGCAGCCTGAGGACTTCCCGTGCAAGCAACCACCAGATGAGACCGATGGAGTGACGAGTCTTGTTGTTCGTGGGGATCGCGACGTCGACAAATTTGAGAGGGGCGTCGGTGTCGCAGAGGGCGATGACGGGGATGTTAACGTATGATGCCTCGCGGATGGCTTGGTGGTCCACACGAGGGTCGGTGACGACGATAAGACGGGGCTCCTTGAACGAGCGGGTGATGTAGTTGGTGAAGGAACCGGGGGTGAAACGACCAGCGATGGCTTGAGCACCGGTGTTGGAAGCGAATTTCAAGACGGCACGGTGACCGTAAGGGCGTGCAGAGATAACACAGACGTCATTTGGGTTCTCGACGGCAGCGATGACACGGGCAGCGAACACGAGCTTCTCCCAGGTTTTACCGATGTTGATGACATGGATTCCTTTGTAACGGAGTCGTCGAGTTCAAGCCAGCGCGTTGGACTATAAGGGACTTACCATCCACTCTTCGCTTGAAGACGTATGGCTCCATCTGCTTGTCGCAGTTTTTCGTTCCGATGTGGCATTGGGCAGCTAAGAGGAGCTGAATCTCCTCATCTGTGGCGCTCAGAATGGAGGGTAGTTTTGACGACATGATTAGACCTGGACGACAGATCAGTAAGGTGGTCCCAATGTCATCCACATCCGTAGCTCTCCATCCACCACCACCACTGCGCGAAATTCGTACTGTGGCAACCGCAACGTGGTGTACATACGTAGATACGCACCGTTTGCAGCGTTTTGGACTTGAGCGTCGTCTGGCACGACGTTGACTGGCTTTTTTGGCACTCGTACACCTCGTACAACGCATCATCCTCAAGAGTCCGCTCGGCCATCGCCGTAACAAATTCTCACGCATAATTTAGGGATAATAGCCCCTGTTTCTGCCTACTCAGTGCAACCTGGACGCCAAGCTCGCAATGTCGTCCGGTCCCGCATAACAGCAGCCTCCAACAACAAGTCCACCCCACATTCGCCCGCGCGCATTCTCCATGCACTTGGAAACCTCCTCTGCCCAGCCAACCTTGCCTCCGTTAGGTTTGATCACGAGCCACGGCCATTCCTCGCCTTGTCCTATCACCCGACAGCACGCCTCCTCGAACTGGTCCAACAACCCCTTCAAATGCCCCACAGCGACACAATTAAACCCGATCCCACACGGAACCGCCAACGCCCTCCCCTCCCCGTCCTCGCCCGGTCGCACCATCAGCTCCGCCACCTCCACGGCACTAAAGTGCTCCCCACCCGGAACCCGCGTCTCCGAACACCGCCCATTCGGAAAGACCGCCGTCACCCACCACGCTTTCATCCGCCTCCCCTCCGCTTCGAGCTCAGCCGCAACCCTCGCGACCGCCCGCCGAATCGCCGTCACCTCCCTCGCCAGCGGCACCGTCTCGAACGCGACAGCGCCCACCAGGTCCCACACCTCTCCCGGAATCACCCTCGCATACGCCAGCAGCCGTTCAGCATGGAAATCCGCGAGCGCACGGACAGACCGCTCCATGCCCTCGGCGTCGTCCCCAAATGACGTCGTGTTCTTCTTGGGCTGATTGGCCGAGTACGCACGCGGACCGTATGGCGGAGGGAAAACCCCGTCGAAATCCTGCATAGGAGAAAGTGTACTTCCGAACGTGCCGAGCGATAACACGATTCGGATGTCGCTCGGGCGGACGCCCTCCTTCTCGGCGCAAAACAGCGCGCGAGCACGGTCTGCAGCGGTGATGGAATTGGTCATGATCCGCAGCGCCTGCTCGCGAGAATACCCCTCACGTTCGAACGTTTCGAAAGCGGCCTGGTACCTGCCCGCACGAGTAGTTTATTTTGAATTCGGGATGATGAATCAGTAACTGGACGCTCACGTGGAAGTCAGCAGCGTCCTCGCGCCTACGCGGAGGAACAACAAATGGGCCTGAACGAGCAGCTCCATTTTCTCTTCGTCGACCGCTGCGCGAGTAGACCACAGCGGAGTGTGTGCGATCTTTAGCTTCAGGACATCCTCCAACGTGGATCCCTGGGTTAGTATGACAGATCGTTGAACATGGATAGTCTAGTGATCAATCATGGCCTATGTTGGGACGCGATCCTTACCAAGCCACCATCAGCCAAGTTGACCTCTTTTTTGTACATATCTTTCAGCCCAGACGGAGTCGACTCGGACATGTTTGCTTCAAACCAAGGCGTCAACTGTGGCGGTGTACAAAATTCGGACTTCCGTCATTTAGACGAGGTCGATCTATTGCGTCCGAGTCACCACACAATACAATTAATCCTACTAATTACTATCTCTTTCTCTCCACATCCTATCGAGCAACGAGGACTCAGCCCCACCAGCGCTCCCGTTCTTCCGAGTCTGTGCACTGGCAGCACCCTTGATACTGTAGCCTATCGACGGATGTCGATCAGGCTCGGACGACGACAGCTCGGGCCCCTCCTTTCCGACAACAAGCCGAGCCTTCTTCCGTCTCTTTCCCGTACGATCCAAATGTCCACCCGAACCCGAGCCAGAAACTGGGATCAAGGTGCTGCCACCATCCATAGCGGAATCCGCGAGACGACTCAACAGCGATGGCGCAGCACTCGCGACCACGGCCTGTCCTCTCAATGTGGTCATCGCCTTCGCCCTTTTAGATCGCAGAAGCGGCACGTCTTCCGAGGAGTTACCAGATCGCTTAGGGGACGTTGGTACGCTCGGGGCATGCTGCGCTTGCTGTTGTCGTCCGGAAGCGTCATTGTCTCGCATCGCACCAGACGGCTCCGTCGTTATTGCCACCGACCATGATGTCATCGAATGGTCGAGGTCGGTCGACAAGGGTCCAGGTGGTACCGTGGTGGCCGGTCGTCGCGGTAGGTGGGCTGGCCATTCCGATGTACTTCCATTCTGCGGCAGCGTGGGCTTCGCCTCTTGGGTGGGCGTGTGAACTTTCGATGACGACGCTTGCTCACCCACTATCAACTGTTTAAACAACAGGAAAAGTCAGAGACCTATGGAATAAGAAGAGCAGTTCATAGCGCACCCTTATTTGACCTTGTATTGCGTTTACATCTTCTCGGGTCTCGCCTTGTGACGAAACTTGCATAAATTTACTGATAGAAGCGATTAGGTATGATGGTAATATCCAATTTTCCAGCTCTTTGCGCTAGAAAGAGTTATTTCATCCGCGATGTTCTGTTGAGAAAGACGTACGGTGTTGATGGCATGGAGTATATTTTTCACGGCACGCCAGAGATCGTCTCCGTACAGCTTGGTGTCAAACAGGACCTGTGGGGCTCAGCCCGAGATAGACGCTAAACGCACACCATGCGACTAACCTCCAAGAGTATGGAGCTAGCATCCACAATTTGTCGTCGTAGTTGCCCAATTTGCTGTGACTGAGTGGGAGTTTCACGTTCACTCACGGATAAGGCGTCCATGATCCAAGAAATCACTTGGATCCGGTCTTCCGGCCGGAACTTCTGCAGAACCAATTTGCGAGTCAGAGAACTTATATAGAATTGGAGTAATTTGATTGCTGGCGTGGCGTGTACATCGATGGTGGTCATTTGAGCCACCGACAAATAGTGGAGCGCATTCTTGAGTTGCTCCGGATCGTTGGAACGTGTCTGCAGCAATGCCGCAGCCTTGTCGAGGAGAACCTGGAGTAATTCCTCGCTCCTGGAGCCCTTGCGGCAACAGGGTAGCCGCAAAAGAATATCTTGGACGATGACGTCCACGTAGCTAGTGTCCAGCCTAGCTATAGCCTGCACGACGATCAGAATAGCGCACGTGGACGCATATCCTTGACGGCATACACACCACAAGAAGCTGCGACACGAGGATGTGTTCCGCCTCTGAACCCGGAGGGTCAGTATACTTTTGTATCGCGCTGACAGAGTCTGTTGCCAAGAAGGACAAGACGAGCGAACGCAGTCGTTCTCTCGTCTGTCGTTCGTCGTCATCGAGGTCTTCATCAGGCGGAACGATCTGATCGCACAACACGCCCAGCGTGACCGGGGGGTCCATACCGAGGTGTCTGAAGAGGGCGAGCTTGACGAGGGCGACTTCTTCCGGTTCATCTGTCGACGACGGGGGGGGACAGGCGCCAGGCGTGTGATCAAGACGGGGGAATACGGTGCGAGATTCGAAACGGGACGTCGAGAAGAAAACTTACCGCTTTGAAGGAGTTGAACGAGGACGTCGGCGTTGCGCTTGACCCATTTATGTTGGACGGACGACACTTGGGTCACGGCGTGGTAGCCGTCGATGCGTACCTAGGGAGAGAGAGCGCGAGTGAAAGCAAAAGATGTTAGTCCCGGTCGAGCGCCCGAGAGAAGAATAAGAAGAAAAAGTGTATGGGTGCCACACTTTTGGGTCCTGGTCTTCACAAAGATCGTACACGGCATTGATGGCGTCCTCCTCGAGGTCTGGAAAGTCGTTGAAAAAGGCGTGTATGTGGCCCGCCGCATACGATTTGAGACAAGAGTGACTTGAATGCGTGAGCGCTATGAGCTCCTCAAAGGCAGCTCTCCGCTGCACAGGGGGAGGGCCAAAAAGTCAGGGCAACTTGGAGCGAGCGACAAGGCCACTATCTGCCTTACCGCGGGTCCCGCTGCGGCCGGTTCCCTGGCCGCCCGCTCGACCATACGTCTTGCATATCTGAGGTCTTCTTGTATGCTTGAAGACGTCATCTTCGACGTTTCTGAGAATGGCGCTGGGACGAATGTTCGAGGTCACCCAAAACGTTCGGGCGGCATCAATGATGCGGCAATACGCCAAAAAGGGAAAGTAATTCCCACTACTCTGCCAGACCCGTAACACGCATGCTGTCTTCCTTCGAGAGTCGAAACGAACATGCGCACCGACGAGCAGATTCGTCACGACAGGATAAACCTCCCGAGGCTCATGAAGCGCCTCGAGCAGGCCGTCCAGGACGACGACCTGTCAAACACACCCCCTCCAAAGCGCGAAACTTGGGTCAAAGCCCAGGCAATGCTCCAGGTGAGCCCCGACCCCGACACGACGTCCGTCACCACTCATCCAATGGACACGGCAGCAAATCCGATACGCCAGACTCTTGCTGAGCAACGTCGAGCTCAACAGTGTCGATCCCACCCCGTGCGTACACCACCCACGAGTCGACGTCGACGTAGCGATCCTCTGAAACCTCTATCATACAGCGCACAAGAGCGACGCTACCAACACTTTGGCACGACGCTGCAGCGTCTCGAAGACTATATGCGTCAAGTAGAACAAGTACGCTCTCCTTTTCCCCACCATCTGTATCGCACTCACCCGCCCTACGAAACAGCAATCTACACCACCCATCCGACGACCTAAAGCCCTCCTCTCTTCCATCCGACCTCCGACAACGACGACGATGACGGCCCCACATAGTCCGCCGCAACCCGTCGAAGCGACCCTCATTCCGGCCGAGGCCTCCGAGCCAGAACCGTCTCCGTCCCCAGATGCACAAGACGATCTCTTGCCAGCTTCCCCCGACATCATCGCATCCCCAACACCCTCACGGCCATCCAGCCTCGCACCCCCCGCATCCACAGCCCAAGCTCGAGCCCCGTCACCATCACCATCACCAATCCCCGCACCCGGCGCATACCCCACCTCTTCGGCATCTACCCCTACCCCTACCCCACCAACCACCTCCACCCTCACAGCGACCCCAACCCTACTCCAAAACACCCGTTCTCTCCAGGAAGAACTCTCGTCCCAACTCGCATTCATGGCCACCCAACTCCGCGTCAACGCTACCCACTTTGCCCAATCGCTCGAAAAAGACCGCGCGGTCGTCGACGCCGTCCAGACCAAGCTCGAGCTCAACTCGGAGCAGATTCAGCGCGAACGCATACGCCTGCGCGACTTCAGAGGCAAGAGCAGCGGGACGACGTGTTTGGTCATCACCAGCGTCATCGTCGTTCTCATGGCGTTCGTGTTTATGGTGTTTATCATACGACTGACATGATCCCGTCCGGAGTTGCATTGTATGCAGATCGCTAACTTATATTCTTACCTGCCGCTCGAGTGGATAATAGCATATACGCACTCAATGCATCAATGTCCATTTACAAAGTCCAACTGTGAGATAGAGTCCCGATTGGATATGAAGCAGAGACAAGCAAGAAAGAAAATAAAAGGTATTAGAAAGCAGAGTGCATAAGATGTCCGCGACATAACATAAAAGCAAAGCAAAAGAAAGAAAGGAAAGCGTTCGACCTAAACGTCCCATCGACGAAAAACTGTCTGACCAAATCATTGGGAGCGTCCAGCGATAAAAATGGTAATTGTTTATGAATGCGAAAGAATGTCGTCAATCGATTGATTCAAAAAGTCCTTGCGAGGCGTCAAATCCGCCCTCGGATACCGAGCAGCAATGGCCTCGCGAGCAGTTCTGTGGGTGCACAAAAAGTGATCAGCAACGAGGATACACGCGCCCGAAAAAAAAAACAACTCACTTCTTGGTTACCGTCATCAAGTCCTGCGTGCTCAAATACTTTCTCAGCGTCTCATACAGTTCCTCGTCTGACGGATTCGGGTTATTGCTCGGCCCAGCATACGCCGTCGTCGCCATCGAAAACGTCGACATAGGCCGGACTTGCGGAGCACCTCCTCCCAAGCTCAGTGCAGGAGACATCGACCGGCTCATCATCGATGACATGCGCGGATCAGGTGGAGGCGATCTCCCATACGCACCAGGGGCCGTACCAAACTGGTTGACGGGTGCACCCAGCGATAGCCGCTCCTGAGACGGGCTAGGGAACGTCGAATGCCTAAGGTTCGCCGACACCCTATTGTGGTCCGATAGCGCCCGCGAACTTGGGCGCGACGGTGCCCGAAGGTTGGTATCACGGTAATAGTCTCCCGCCTCGGACTGGTACTCGTACACCGAAGGACGTTGCGACTCGGGTCGACGAGGCACCGGCGCGGCAAGGTTCTTGCTGTTCTGCTGCTCCGCGCTCAACGAGCCGCTAGACAACCCATCTCCATACATCTCAGCCTCATACTCTGCTCACCGTCAGACACCCGCCCGGTCGAATAGTAACAGATGGCACTCACCACTCCACCTCTTGTACGGGATCATCGATTCGTTGAACTTCATATCGTTGGCATCGCCACCAATGATCTTCTTGTTCTTTCCGTCGTCGAGCACGATACGGGTGTTACCCCAACCGAATTCGTCCATGCGCCAGAAGGAGTACAGAGGCAAGAAGAAGCTGTAGACCGGGTACCTGAGCGCGGACGTCAGGCCAGAGTTTGAATCCCGAACAACCAAAGTTACGCACGAAATGAGGTACACGACCATCCACCCGACGAGCATAAACTCCCGTTTGATGATGAAAATGAGGGCCTAAGTTATTCACTCAGCACGCTCCAAACCAACACCAAAAGGTGACCAACCTGCAAACCATACACCGCTGCAATCATGGCAATGGAAATGATAGGAAGCGGTGAACTCCCAGTCGAGACTTCAACGACCAACCAGACCAACTGCATATCAAACGTAAGCATGCGCAAAATATAGACCAAAGAACTCTCAAGACTCACATAAACAACAGTCGCGGGTAAAATCTAGGAACCAGATCGGGAACGGTCAGAAATATCTCGAGGCTTACGCAGCGAACGATACCCACCAGCGTGCCAATAAGATCCAGGTATACAAAGAACCGCATCGAGAAGCAACACATGCCACAAAGCTCCGGCAGGATCGCGAGCTCGCACAAGTTGTGCACCGTCGAGTTGATCCACCGACGACGCTGAGAAAACAACACCCGCCACGAGACCGGCGCCACAGTCCGCGCGACCGCATCACCTTGGAACTTGGTCTTGAACGAGGGGAAGTGCTTCATCAGCAGTGTCGTCAAGAACCGATCTTCACCGAGCGAGAACAAGTTCTTCTTGTGGAGTGTGTCGACGTTGGCCTCAGCGTAATCGTCGATGACGCGGTTGGAAATGAAGATTGGACGACCCTTGTCAGCAGTGCGAATACGGTACAGAGTGAAACACCCTGGAAGACATGACACGGAACCGAACAGACTCTCGAACGCCTTGGCGAGGTTGTGCGAAATGTAGTACTCGTAGACCTGAAATATGTGTCGGACAGAGGAAACAAGTCGGCAGATGCAGGCTCCTACCTGAATCATCGTCCACCAAGAGCTCTCCTCGTTCTGCAACTTGGTCTCACCGCATATACCAATGATGTTGGAGTCGTCGATGGAAGAGGCAACGAGCCTATTCAACGATGCAGGTGTAACAACCTGTGATACATGCACATCAACATTCGATCAAGGGTAGCAGACGCGACACTCACAGTATCGGCATCGACGGTAAAGATGTACTCGTAGAACGTGGGGTCAATACCAATGATGTTGCGCATTTGGTGGTAGATCTCCAACTCCAAGGGCGACATCGGCGCATCAAAGTGCACACGGTTGAGGTACTGCATGAGCAAGATCTGACTGTCACGCTTGCCTCTGTTGCCGGGCTTCGAGCGCTCCGTTGGTTTGCCAACCTTGACAACAACCAAATACCTTGGCAAGGGACGATCAACCGACAACAGAGACAAGAGTTAAACAGGACTCACGGGACGACGTGACCTTCAAACTCGTACAAGCCCGAATAGACTTTACCATAGTTAAGCTTCTGAGATCCCTGCCCGATGGATTTGAACATGAGGGGCTCCGCATTCCTTGCCGCAGGATCGACGCCAAAGATATCCAACACGATGTCAGGCGTGGAACGTTCGTTGCCACTACCAATGATATTACCATCACAAATGAAAAAGATCAGCTTTCGTTTATCGTCATAGTCCAGCCCGGCGAGCGAGTCGATGGTGCTGCGCAGAGAGTCTTCGCCTTCGGTGTAACAAGGGACTTGACAGAGCACGAATTTGTCCAGACGCTCTGGGAAACGCTTCGTCCCGAGTTGCAACGCAGCCAAGACTATCATTCGACATATCAGACTCGAAAGATTGCACAGCCGTGTGACCACAACTCACATTTCAGTGTCATGGACGCCATGATGATGCTAGAGACCGCCAAAAGCATGTAATTCTGAACCTGGCATCTCGCGGTATACCTGAAATCTGTCTGACCCCAATAGAAAGCGTTCTTCAAGCAATCCATGCTGGCAGTCCTGTTCGTCGCATCCATGGTATTCAGCACCTTGTTGAGCGCCGACGTAACGTCCGAGCCCGCATTCTGCTGGAATACGGTAACGAGGTCGGCCGGCAGGAAGTCGTACTTGGCGACGTTGAGCTCTGTAGTCGTCATCGTATACACGTAGTCGGTCAAGTCGTAGACAGAGCTGTCGTAAATGCCCCAGATCCTGCATAAAAAAATGAGCAAAGCAACATTACGTTGCACACTAGGGTGCCTACCGCTGAATGGTGGTGTCGTTCGCCTGATTGTAGACATCACTGGGTTCCCAAACCAACGAACCCTTATAGAACTGGTTAATGGCGGGTATAAACGTTTGCGTGTACCAGTTCTCGTTAGCAAGGACAGACTGAGCCGTCATCGCGTTTGGGCCGGACGCATGTGAAGCTTGCCCGTAGACAAACTGCGTCGTGTTCTGGATGTCAATCTTCATCGATGGATCGCTGACAAGGCCAGCACACGCCTGGTAGAGCGGTGGTGGGAAGTAATAGGAGAGATCCGAGCCCGCCAGAGCCGACAGTGTGGCCGCATTGTTGCTTGGATCTCCAGTGATATCACTATGATCGCCCTTGACAAAGTTGGTGACGTCGTACACCTTGCCATGAATGGATACCCAGAAATCGCTCGTGGTAACATGCTGCGCAACTTCCTCATAATTCCACGCATAGTTGAAATCGGGGCAGAGGAGTATGCCGAAGGCGATGATGTAAAATAGAACGATGCCGTTGGCAATCAGGATGAGAACAAAGATAGTGACCTTTTCCCGCCACGCTAGACGAACGTCGGGTCGCTTCATGCGACCGATGTGCGACAACACAAAGCTGGGTATCAGGCCCGTGACCAACCAGACGATATAAAGCCAGTAACGTCGAACCCTGGTAGTGGGGATATGCTCTTCAAAATCGAGCGCATTGGTGGCGGTCAATTCTGTATCCTTGGGAAGGAGTGGAGGCAACGGGTCATAAGTTTCCGTTTTCTTGTCCCACGCGGATTCTTCAGGGTACGGGTAACTGGGGGTAGCAACCTGGCCGGACCCATAAGCGTCGTACACGCTCGGCGTCCGTGGAGGATCTTGATACGGAGTGACCGCACGTTCGTCGAAAAATCTATGTTGCCCTGCCGCAGGTGTTTGGAGGTACTCTGTGGCATCGTCCGGTGTAATGCTTTCGTCTTCCTCCGATTCTTCGCGAGTGTGCTTCTTCTGCTCCTTTTCCACGGAACGCAGGACGTCCTCCACAATTTTCCAAGCAGAATATGATAACCATATCTTTTGGTGCCCCGACGCGAAGTCGACACCCTCCACCCATCCATTCGATTGAACGCACTGCCGAATGCGCTCCGCATCGGAACCACGCATGGTTGGACGATACCGCTCGCAGAACTCCGCCTGGTCAAACTCCGCCACGAATTCGACAGACTTCCGGGAGATGATATCTGGGAGGTTTAGGGCATCGATCTGTCCTTTGACAAGCCGCTTGTCAAGAGAGTTGGAAAATCCATTATCGTTCGGGCGGATGCAATTCAAAGTCCACAGCCGAGCATTCTCAAAGTTGGACAGGATATCCAACAAAATGTTGTTTAATTGAGTGGTGACCGGGTAGATTTTGCTAGGGTTCAGACGAGAGTGCTCAGACGGAATGGTAGATAAGGGTGTGATGCTGCGAAGAGGGCGAGAGGAGACCTGTGCCTGGACAATCGTGTCCTCGTCGCTCTGATGTTTCTCTGTTGATAGGCTTGGACCAGACATGAGCTTGGCAACCAATGAATCGGAGGAGCCACGCAGGATGGTGACGAAGGAGGGATCGAGGAGATCTGCATCTTTCTCCACAAAACTGGAGATGTCGTACGAACAAGGGCCAGCGTAGTGATTGATGCCGAATGCCCGCCTTTCCTCAGGGGTAGGAGAAACAAATGCCGGGTGAGCAGCAAACCTCGAGGCCAAGTCCTGGAGCAGCTCATCGTTACGTTGAGCATCGGCCCGTCCACCCTTGAATGACGTGGCTGCCCTGTCAAGCACGCCGAGAAGACCGCCTGGTTTCTTGGAACCACGCTCGGTGATGGAGACTCCACGAAGAAGGTCTATACGAGCTGAGGTGTCTATCGGTACGACGGCAGGCAGGGAGATGCCATCAGCGGTGATTCGGCTATTGAAGCCGGAATTGTCATCAAAGATGCTGCGAAGCACATGTGATTCCACCAGCTCATTAGTGAAGTTGAAGCAGAATTCGTTGAAGCCACTCATATGAGCGGTGATAAGAGGAGAAGCTGCACCAATAGCCGGGGCACCGCGAGTCTGAAAACCGGGCTGGTCAAGCAAGACGATCTGAGTGGCGGAACACGAGGGTGTCTGGGAGACAGGAGCGAGTTTGTAATTGGCAGTTTCGACGACAAAGGCAAAGAGGATGGCGTAGAGGTCCTGGACGAGTTGGTCTCTCTGGTCCGCGCTCTGCCTTGCATTCAACAAGGTGGTGAAGAGTTCCCTGCGAACATATGACGTCTTTGTCGTCAAGGTGTCTGAGAGATCCTCGGGGGAAACTCCGAGCAGCTTTGCAGCGTGCTGAAGGACAGGGACGTTGAGGACGTAAGCGGAGACGTCCTGGGCGTCTGCCTCTCCAAACTCGATGTTTCCGAGGAATAGAATGGCGGCCAAGACTGCGAAGATGGAAGATATATGCTTGGACTTGAAGCCGAGGGACCTGAAAGCGTCGCGCAGATCATCCATGGCGATGGCGTCGTCACTGAATGGACCGGCAGGGAGACGGTAGCAGCCGGAAGAGGCGAGGAGGGCATAATCGGAGGGGCCTTCTAGGCCGAGGAGATCTCTCTCTGCGGGGCTTGCGCCGGCGAGGAGCTGGTAAAAGACATGATAGGAGCGCTCGTCGTGGGAGAGACGAACGAGGCGGGACTTGTCGAGACCAAAGGCGAGAACTTTTGCTGCGCTAACGCGACTTCGATCGTTGAAGTGGAGTTCGGTATAGCGTGTGTGACGCGAGGCGTTAGGGTTCGTGGGAGTCTTTGCGTTGGCAAAGGAGTCGAGGAGGAAGGAAAAGGCTTTGATCTGCTCGACGATCTTTACCTCTCGCTTGGAGTGGGCGGAGAGGCGAAGGATCTGATCTACGAGTAGGCGTGTGCTAGCAGTCTTTCCTGAACCCGAGACACCGCTGGTGGAAGCGGAGTGAAAAAGTGTGGGGAGAGGGAGATGATGTGGGGCATACCGGGCAATAACGACCTGAGATTCGAGTCTCCTTCGCATGAGAAGGTAAATCTTTGCGGCCTGTTCATATAGGTGGGGTTGGGGAGGACGACGTGAGTCTGCCAAGCCGAGCCCGGTGTCCTTGTAGCAGCGTTCTTCGTACTCCTTTGCGCTTGCATCGTTTACGTTTGCGAGTGTTTTGCAGGGATTTACGACCACGAGAGAGGTTGAACCGATTCTGGTGTAGGGAAGGTCAGCACGGAAGCGAGCGGCGAGGACGGCGAGAATGGCGTCGTCGGTGGGGTGTGTGCGAGCGGTGGGGAGGAGGTCGGCGAGGTCACCCGAGGACGTTGCCTGCGGGACGGCAGCGACCGGAGGGGAGGCCATGGGGAGGTGTTGATGGTGGAAGGGAAAGAAGGAGAGGGCGCTCCCAGGCCGCAGAGACGCACGCGGAGATTCTTTGCCGGGTAAATATTACCGACGACGACGACGGTGACGACGAGATCTCTGTGTGGGTAAGCTCCACTGGTATGGAACCCACGCTGTACTGTCGGTCACCGATCACACTTCCTCCTCATTTCATTCACTCCCTTCTGTGCTACAACATGACCCACTTGATTCCGTATCGGTATATACATCCCCTTCTCTTCAGCCGTCGTCTTGCTATCCTCTCTGTTCGGATACTCTCCCCAATCCTACCACGCGGTCAGCACGCCATCCTGTGCCAGATTTGATATAAAAGCCCATAGCCCCTCTTGCTTGCAACCGCAAGCCGCTATATGTCGACCATCGCATCCCTCTAGTCCCCATCGAAAGTCATGTCCAGCGCAACAGGTTTCGCATTGGAATTCTCGCGTGCGTCCCTTCCCTTCTCGTTCGCCCGCTCGCTGACCATGGCTCTCCCTCAGATATTCAAGCTACCGAGATCTCCAGATATCAGGAGCTCTACGTACGCGTAACCCTCGACGGGAACGTACAAGAGTCCCCGGAGAGCATCTTGGACGCAGGCGTTCACACATGGCCCGAACCGTTCTCCTTGTAGGTCCATCTTCATCCGCTACCACAGCCGAGGCTCACTCACCTTCTGAGCAGTACCGCGTCCTCTGTTTCGCTGTGCGAAATACATGTATTGGCCAAGAAAAGAAAGTTCTTTTGCTGTGCTGGCCGATACAAGACCATCCGCACGACGCGTCTCCAGAACATTAGCGAACTGCTTGACATGCGAAGCAGCAATCGAGGCAGGTTTCATTTCTGCTATTTATGACCCGTCCTAACCTTTTACGTCACATTAGCCATTCGGCTTCCATTGTACGATTCCACGAAATCGGACCAAAATGGCCCTGTAATGGGATCCGTCGAGTTCTTGATCGCTGACACGTCTCTCGCGAACGATAGTCTCAACCATCTCTCGCCCCGTGAGACCCTCTCAAACAAACAAGAATCGTGTGCGTCATCCTTGCGGTCTCCTTACCCCGAGGTCGTCTCGGAAAAGCTATCCTGGATCGATTCCGAGTCAGAAGCACCGATGTCACCGCCTCCCCGTCCAAAGGCCCCCTCCCCTCCTGCATCACCCTCCGTCTCCCCCGTCGTTTGTCAGCCTAACGTCACTCCGCTACTGCCACATCACGCCCCTGTCCGGTTGTATCTCCAGACGTCCACTCAATTACCTCAGTTCCCCTCCGCTTTTTCTCCCCCAAAATCTGGGGTTGATCGATTCCCCGCTGAGATGGGCACGACCTTGCATCCCAATCACGTCCCTGCCCCAGGGATTCTCTCGGACGACACCACGACGGCAGCCTCTTACCTTATTGATGAAGATGGACTCCCGCCTCGAGGTTCCGCGGAATTCGGTAGTTTCACCCCTGTCATTTGCGAGCCTCCTGAGGATATCACCTTCGAACCTGACGGGTCGGACCTCCTTCCGCCGGACACAGCAGATCTCTCCATGCCTTCGGGAGGTTTTGATCATGGCATTATCCCACAAATCAGTATCACTCTCGCCAAGTCATCGCGCGGCAACTCCCCATTGGCCCCTCCATCTTGTGATTCAGACACTACCATCAAACGGCCCAGCGTCTTTGTCGACACGGGGTCGGCTACTCAACCCACTGGCGTTGTCTCGGCCAACTTGTTATTCCCGGGCGCTGATGAACTATCTCCTTTTTCGCGATCGACTGCATTGTCCAGTCCTCAACCAACCACATCCACCACCAACACCAGCACTTCCGCTCTTTCACCCTTCTCACGCATATCCATCGTGGAGTCACCGAGCACGGTCGCAACCACCCCAGCACACTCAGCGGTCTCAGAGGGCCACAGGGATTCTTTGTCATCCACGTCCGGATCTAATCTCAGACAAAGGAAGGAACGCCCGACGATCGACACGAGTTGTGTTGGCCCAAGGGGTCAAGTCAGAAAATACAGGAACGGCTCGGTACCACCGGTCCACGTGCCAGTCAAACTGCGCAATGCTTCTCTCGACCTTCCCAGGCATCACGAGTATGAGAAATTCGAGCCCAACCCATCGATGTATTCTATCGCCCCTTCCGTCTCCCCGCGGCGCGTCAAGAGAAGCGGTGACTTGCGATGCCCATCCTCGCAGCGGCCTGCAAGCAGACAGGGGATAGCTCCGAGCACTCGTGCCCCAAGCATCCGCAGGGAGACGCTCGAGTTCGACGAGGCTCAGATCTGTCTCGACACCGCCAACCTTGGCGACCAAGAGGTCGCGACGTTCCTCAAAGAAGTCGACGCTGCGCTATCGGCGATCGTCAACGGGTCCCCTGCGGTCGCTGCGGATAGCCATGCCTTCTTGGCGGTGCCGGGTTGCACGAGTCGGTTGGTCAGTCGACACCAGAGTCGCAAACCTTCCTCTCAGCAGCTCAGGGCTGATTTATCGGCCACCGTACGGAGCCACGAGAAGGAGGGCGCGGCGCGAACTGGTTTCAGCCTCGTTGCTACCTCGCACCCCGACGTCATCCCCTCGCGAATCGCACTGCCCGTGCACGCAGACACGATCCCACGAGTGTTTTTGTCGTCGCAATTCGACACGACTGCAGGTTCGATTCCCGGCAGTCAACGCGTGTCCCCACAGCCCTCGCCTCGGCACGAGCTCGTAGAATGGATCTCTCCGTCGTCATTCGACGCGGAGGAGAGAGTACCCGCAACTCGGTCACCCGGACTCTTTCGACGGGAATGAAAGCAATTAATTCAGAGGCCGTTTTGCGCCTCGGTGAGGGATTGAGGAGGCACGATGAACCTCGAGTTAGGGTGTTTTCCCTTGGCGAAGGCATGTTTTTGCTGCAGGTCGCATTACCGCGAGCCCTTTTACAAGCGACGACGTCAGCCCTCCCTTCCCAAAGTCCGCTTGTCATGCACCTCACCCACCTGTGACGGGCAAAAAAAATAACAAATGGTTACTTATTGCCCTGCGCCCTCCCGCTGCCTTGAGTGTCACGGTCGAATGGAACCTTTTTGTTGTTTAAGTAAAAAAATATTAATCATGTTAGCCTGGCGCTAAACGCTACAAGTTATCTATCTATCGTACATATTTCCCGACTATTCGCTTACCTGTGACAACAACAGAGTCGGCCCACCGTGGGGCGCCCAATGTAACATCAGTAATATATGCTACATTAACCCACCTTGAATTCCATGCGTTCATATATCAGAGGGCGTCAGCGTGTTCGAGCGGTAGATTGCTACCATCACCGCATGTGGGTCTTGCCAGGCCGGAAGAATCACGACGACGATCCTTCTTGGTGGTACATTGATCGTCCCCTCGTCTTCACCGGCGTCTGAACGGGTCTATGTGATATCAATCCAGGAGTCGAACTTCGTCGACGCTCTCCATTCATGTCCGACGTGCCAACTTGACTCTTGACGTAACGAACAGGGACCAGCGTCGGACGCCACTTGTCAGCACAAACACCCAACTGCACCGCTGCCACCAAAACCAAAACCAACGCTTACTTCTCTATCATGACATCAATTGACGTACTTTGAAATAAAGAGCTATACTTGGACTTGCTGTATCATATCTATGAGAGCTTGTCATAGAGACCCGTTCGCACGGACATTCGGACGGGATGACGGAACTTTGGAAACTTGCAAGGACATGGCTGAGTCCCAACTTCATCATCGATCGTCGACTATGCTGAGGCGGGGTTTCATTTCGAGCCGCCATGCGCGTTCCTCTCCGGGCGTGGGCCACGAACACCCGGCAGAACAGACACCCTCGACTCTCTCGTCGAGTCCGGCGAATCCCTTTTGCAAACTCCGAGTCCGTTGTCGAGTGCGCAGCCTGCGTGGAGCACAGACGGTATGATACACCTCGCCCTCCAATCGGCACGCGAGGCCCCACGGACCGAGTCCATGTTTTATCGAAATGGAGATATGAGTGATGCCTTTACCTTCAAGTCAGTTGTTTGTTTTTCATCTCACACACTCATTTCCCCTACCCCCGGGTTCATCATTCGTCATCAAATGCGCATGCCGCGCGGCGCCATCCGAGCAACTAGCACTCACCGGGGATTCAACGATCACACACCCTCAGTGCTGCGGCCATGGTCCGTGGGTCGTGTTACGAAATCGGGCATATGCATAGACAACGAAAAACGGTTCGAAGACGGCGGAAGAAGGCGCTAGAAACACAAAAATGAGCACGAAAATGGGTTAGAGTGGTCCGCCGCGCGTCCGCCATTCTCGTCGTCTTTCCGAACACAGAAACCGGCGCGCAGCCGCGTTCATTTTCATAACGTTGACGAACGCAGTGACCCAGCGTTCCTCCGGCACGCGCGTGACGTGTGGCGCCATAATAGTACAAAAAGAGTGGTCGACCCTAGGCTGTTGGAATGGAACCCAGATTGTTAGGTCCCGAGCTCGTCTTCGTGCTCATTTACCTTCCACTCCTTACCCTTGATTGAGACTTTCCCCCCTTCTATTTGCACCCACGCGAGAGCATGTCAGGCCGCAAGCGCCGTGGTACCAGGCAGGAGACCGTTCGTACAGTCCTTCATCACTTGTTTGCTTCTTTTTTCATTGAACGTGCTCATTCATAGGTACAATATCCCGCAGGAGGCTCCCCAAAGAACATCGTCGTCTTCGGTGAGAGCGGTACAGGGAAAAGCTCTCTCATTAATCAGATCGCTGGTCGATCAATCGCCGCTACTTCCAGTAGTGCCAAGGGGTGCACGTTTCAGCACGAAAAATATGAATTCACTGTCGACGATGGCACCCCATACACAATCTGGGATACGTCAGGTCTTGATGAAGGCACTTACGGAACTGTTCCTGCGGAGATTGCTGAGGAGAACCTCAAGCATCTTCTGCGTGATCTCACCAGGGCCAACGGCGTCCACTTGCTGGTCTATTGCGTCAGGGGCATCCGTCTTCGCCAGACCTTGCTCAGCAATTATAACCTCTTTTACTCCGCGATCTGTCGAAAGAAGGTCCCCATCGTGGCCGTCGTGACTGGGCTAGAGAATTATGAAGAAGAGATGGAAGATTGGTGGACTGCGAACCAGTCAGAGTTTTCGAAGCTCAAGATGCACTTCGATGGTCACGCGTGCGTCACTACGCTCGACGCGGACAAGGTAAATTCGCCCGTGCTCAAACAACGTTGTCGCGAGTCCAGAACAGCCGTCTTGGACGTCATCATGAGCGCATGTGCTCATGACCGTTGGGGAACCGATAGCGACGGCTGGGTCTCGGCAGCCCTCGCGGACGTACGCGCCATGTTTCGGCCGTCGAGGCGAAAGAGTTTCTCTCCCCTGACGCCGATCGTCGCGATGTATGATCTCCCGGAGCATCCGCTCCGATTCGGTTCTCAAGACGGGTCCTCCAAGGACGCGTCGCCGCAGCCTGCGCCATTCGAAGGCGGTCAACTCGTGGACGTCGGGGGTAGTCCGCTCCTTGTGTATCACATCCGCGATAGTCAGCTAAACGCCGGTACACGGTTCAAGAAGCGGGTCGCCCTGCGCGGGGCGGATCTGCTAATCTTCTGCACCTCTCTCCACGCCGAGATCACGGGCGAGACTCGGCGGCGCGCTGAGAAATTCTACGGGTCCTATGGCGGGGACACGCGGCCGCTCTTGGTCGTCGTCAGGGACGCGCCGTCGGACGAGGCGGCGTCCCAGAGGTGGGACACGTTCGGCGACGACTGGGAGAAGGAAATGCGCCAGCGTGCCGCGCATTCCCGGGCCCAGCAGCAATCAGATGTCGGGAGAGTGCAGGCGATCGTGCGTGCACTGCCTCCGGTTGAGAACGCGAACGCGAAAGAGGCGGTGGACAGGCTCCGACGCGTGATACAGACGCGTGCGCTGCAACCGCTGGACGACGTGCCCTCCGGGTGCTTTGGATGGCTCACGGGCGGGCGACGGCCGCCGGTGCGCCCCGCGGGCGCAGCCTTCGAGCCGGACTCTCTGGCAAAGGCTCGCGTGTGGTCGCCGTGGCGTCACAATACGCCTTGACCTTGGAACGTGCCAGGTCTCGAGGGCACTCTCTTGTCGTATTATTTTAAAGGTTTTCCTTTCCTGTCATTTCCTTCTTTCGGACGGATTCGCATTTTTAGATAAGTTGTGGTTACTACGTTTGTGTCTACTTTCCTTTCCTTTGATACCGCGTTCATTCGTTGTTATTTCGCTACTTATGGAGAGTTTTCAGACGGTTCTGTGTCGCTTATCATTATTCTGTACTGTGTTTATATATCTACTACTGCCGAGTCGACGCGCACTACAGCGTTGAACTTTATCTACATATACCCTCCGAATTTATGCTACAAATATGTTATAAACGTTGCATCGCATGCCAACACAACGGGTGCCAGGCGCCAAGTCAGGTTGATCAGTTGATTGGTGGCACTCGCGCAGCCCGACGTCGGTAACCCAAGTCATCGACCCGCACTGCAATGCGTAGGCTGCATGGAGACCGTGTCCCGCGGCGTCAGCTCACACTGGTAACACGCCGAGATCACGATTCAAGTCAAAGAACCGGCCGTGAAAAATAAAAATAAAAATAAAATAAAATAAAACGCCCCCCTGCGTCCCCGCCAACGCGTGTTCTCCACGCCGCAGCCATCAATCCCCAACCCAATTCTGCCGCATCTTGGCAAGTGGGCGTTACTTAACATCTGAACTTGGCACACGCCGCCCGGAGCCGAACGTACTATTGTCAAATCAGTTTCGAGCTCGCGGCCGGCCCTCAAATCGGTTCCTTGGTTCTTTTCGACGTTTGATCCTTGACCCTTGGCAACCGGATGGCGGTCCGTCGCAGCGACCGAGCCTGCCAGCTAGCCCAGCCATCGCCGCATCACGATCATATCTAGAAATCTACTCTCGCGCGTCCGTCCGCCCGCTCTGGGCCTGATCGCGGGGGGTCGGCAGGGAGACTAGTGGGGACGCCAACGCGGATACGTATACGAAATGCCGATATGGATCGGGTCAAGGGACGTTTACCGGGTATGCCAGGCCTTCCGCGTCCGGCATCCAATCGTGCTTGGCGCTCCTCGTTGAAAACACGCGGCGCGCATGGTTGGCTGCGCCCGTCGATGCGTCGCATGGCAAAGAATGGAACGGATTCCAAACAGAAAAAATGGGGGAAAATGAAGAGAAATGGGGAAACGAAAAGGAAAAATCGGCGACGCCATGCTGCCATCGCGTTTTTTTGCACCTGACATCGGCCGACGCAATGAACCACCTGCGAATGCCGTTACCCTCCACACCACGAGAAAGGGGAAGAGAGAAAGAACAAGATTTTTTACGTCCGTAGTCCGTTCGTCGTGGTCCCGCAGCACCAAACGCACGACGAGGTCGCCGTTTGTCCGTCAACTTTGCCTAGACTTGCTTTACGAGGGCGCAACGCATGGTCTGACCCAACCCCCTCGCCCTGTCGGAAGTTTCGTATCCCGACAGTGACGACACAGGGATAACAAGAACGGCCAGCGTCCAAAATGCACACGTTCGACGAACATGCCGCACAGAGACAGTGTGTTCCGCACGGCCCAGAAGACAGGAGTCATTTCTGCTTCTCTGTGGTTTCCTTTTGGCGATACAGCCCCAGGCTTTCGAAACGGAGACCCTGTCTTAATGAATTAACTTGCCCACTACTCCACGGACCTCCAGTCCTTCCAGGTACCGCTTAGCTCCACAAACCTTTGTATTATGCCTGATACGGCCGCCAGGAAACAATTCAATTCATCCACAGGCTGCGCCGCCTCCATCAACTCCGATGGTAATTTGCAAACAGGAAGTTGGGGGCGACCCGGACGAGGGAAACGCCACGGAGACAGTGCCTGTGCAAAAGGAAAGGAACATAAACGCCACCATGCCTACCAAGCCATTGATCGGAACGTAGATGTGCGATCGGTCTGTGTGTGTGTGTGTGAGTATGTGGCTTGGCGAAGAGCCATTCAAAAGAAAAGAACGACATCGGTTCGTAACCCCATGAGGCAAGCTATACCGCATCAAGCGCGAATGCACGAGAATTGCTTCGCGTTCGTGTACTGTGCTCGATGCGGCCTGTAATGAATCACAGATCCGTCAGGCATCGTAAGTAAGACCTAATAGTGGGGCAAGCGTAAATACGTACAAGCGTCAAAAGGTATCGTCGCAGAGCTAGATTTAGAAAGGTTATTGCATGCCTAACGCCAGGGTCCCTGGGTCACCTGAGAGGGGGCGTACCAGACTCGGATATATTTTCACGCTCCGAAAATCGCACAAGGTGAATGTTTGAGCCGTGCCGCATCACACAGAGAATGTGACGAACGAGACGAAAACGACGGGTAGTTGCCAAATTAGGGCACTCTGGAGTCTCACCAGGTTACTCCCCATGATATCCACAAGGTCACAAAACAACTAAATTGACGCGTGATGTGAACAGATGAGTGATTGAGCTCACGCGCTAGTGGAAAGTCAGCATCTGAACAGAGAGAAGCCCTGTTTTCGATCTGTACGTTATAATAGGGAGCTGAGCGATTTATTCAAACCGTGTGGATCACCTCACAAGAGTCACATACGTTTTCTGTCACACGACCTGGGGTAATAAGTGCCTCCCCATGGGAGGAACTGCGGAGACCAGGGTCGATGCCATAAAAACTAATTGCGATCTGTGGGTCGGCTCGCGGGGCGGATCTTGTGAAGGAAAGGGCAACACGTATACTATGACGTTCGGGGGTGTGCGTGGACATGTATTGAGAGCCAGGGTCCGTGAACGGAGCGGCGAAAAGGCGACCGATGGACGCGGGACTCACCCAAGTGGAACGCGGAGATTCTCATGTTGTTCGGAGGGGAAATGTAAGCGACCCACGACGAGAGGGAAGGTTAGGTTCTCGATGAGGAAGGAGTTCATGTGAAAACGGTCCCTCTCTGAGACTCTGTGATGCAACTCTGTGCAAGCCTAATGGGAGTTAGCCTCGTCTTGTTTGCCAGGATGGCGTGCTTGCGCACTCTGAGTCTGATCTTGCATAGGTTACCGGACGGTCCCAGTTCTAACCGAAGGAAGGCTGTTTGATCCTGTTTGTACAAGTCCGCCTCGGATAACAAATCTTAACTGATGCGGCCTTTCAAGAAGCTACTCCCAAGTTCTAGCCCCGGATCACGGCCTGTGCACGGCGAGTTTCAGGGCCATCCTCGGACCTGCCCTCTTCTAGTTTTTCCAAGGGCGATGACCTTGTGTGAAGGCCTATCGCACGCAACGATCACTGATTTGTACCAGTGCCAGAATTTTCCGTCCTCGCACAACGAAAAGTGGTAGCCGATGCCAGGGCCGAGACTCGATTCCAGGGTCACTCATGCTCTGAGTGTCGGTCTGTGACAGTGTCGGTCTGTCCGTGTCCCGTCACTCACAACAGGTTCTGCTCAATTCAAGCATCCGAGGTCAGTGCAACTAGATTGCTTGTGTTGACCCACGTGGTACCGACCGTTACACCTGACACCCCACGAGGACGTCCTGACTCCTGGCATCCTCCTTCCTCAAAGAAATAATATAATGGCGTCCTCGATGCAAAGGATTCGAATCCCCCGTCCCAGGACTTTTTTTTCTCTGATTTTTGACCATACCAAGTTCAAGCCCGTCCGTAACGCAACTCGATGTCCCTGGTGATCGGTCAAAGGTAAAGAACCCGCGACCCACGTGCCACGGACGAAACACTACTAGGTGCGCTTTGAGGAAAGTTGCGTTGGCGGAGACAAAGTTGCCTCAGCCATACATTCTCTCGCCACTTTCCTTTTTTTCTTCCTTACCGGGCTTCGGAACGGCCACTAGCATGCATGTAACGTCATGGATAAGCCACGCATGCGTTCCAGTCAGCATGATTGACAGGAAGTTGAGTGATGCGGCGCAGCTGGAATTGGAACTTGAGTTGGCAGGTGATCCAAGTTTCGCCGATATTTGCGGATGTGTACGTGCGAAAAATCCATACAGCCTCATTTTCCACGCCAGTGCCACGCATCAAGACAAATCTAACTCCATCGATCGGCCTAACCACAGACAACTGAATTATTATCATGATACAACAAAATCCGCTGGCACACAAAAAACCTGGAAACATTTCCACCCGAGCCCAGGTGGTCCCTGAGAGAAAACAAACGAATGACATTAGAGGCACACTGAAACGACAGACGTCCCTCCGCTCGCCCGGGAAATTACCGTAACATAGTCTGGGTCCAATCCATATCTATCGTAGAATGCAGTGTCCATCGAGACATGAACCATTTTTCATGTAGGCCGACGGTGGTTGACAGGTGATATCGAAACGTCGCGACCAGGTCCGCTCACGGTGGGACACGGTACCACCCGGGCTGACTGACCTCTGTGGGCACATCACCAGCTGGCATGGGAAGATCCTTCCTGTGAGGTTTAGATAGAGACCTGCTTGCCACTTTTGCGTGTTACTCAGGCTTGAGGGACGTCAAAATATCCACCATTTCCCACTGCCCAGGCCGAGGCCAGATAATCGGCCCCTTCCCCCGACAGTGAAACCGGTGATTGGCCGCCGCCCACTTCGTCGGTCTTCCTCCTCGGGAGGCACGCCGAGTCCAGCGACCGATGCAAAAGACACGTAGCCGGGTAGTTGTTTAAGAGCGTGAGAGGCTGCCTCGGGGTCAAAGGAGGACGAGGACATGGGAGAACGCCGATCAGGGGAACGCGCTGGTATGTGTGCGTGTGTCTCGACCATGGGAGGGTTGGCAACAAAAGTCACGACCGCGGGACCAGGACGTTTTGAGGGTGAGGTGGAATACATGGGTGGCGATGGTGGTAGCGGTGGATACATCCAGGAAGAGTCTGGGTGTTGGCACCTGAGTTGTTCCTTGTCTCGCTGCGTGGGAGTATGAGAAGGGGACCTTTGATCTCGTGGGGCCCGGGGACTTCGTGGGGAGGCACGTGGAGATGTAGACGTTCTGCTGGGGGACGTTGGATGAGCGTGTGCGACGGGAGCGGGCTGCGTATGTCGGCGTGCCTCAGGGGATATGCGCTTTGTACGGGAGGTAGGGGAGACAGAGGGGTCTGGGTCAGGAATAGTCAGGTGGGTCTGGTGCGAGTGGTACGATTCATGCGAGTAAGCGCGTGAATTGGAGAGGGAGCCTATGGAAGATGCAAGGGAGCCGGGGGGTGACTGGACATGCGTCAGCGCCTGTCGTGAAGAGAGGAATGAGACCCAAATACTGTGATGCAGGGACTCACATCAACAAGGTCCTTGTCTTTGTCAATCCGCATGCTGTGCATGACGGAGTCGAGGCGATTGCGTAGGACGGCCTCGTGGGGAGCGGAGTCATGGTGGCGCGAGAGTTCGGCCTGCTTTTCCATAATGTATACGGGGCGAGGGGAAGATGTGGGATCTGATTGAGCAGAGCGGGAGGAACCAGAATAGGAGGTCGAGCGGAGAAGGCGAGAATATGAAGCGTGCTCGTTCTGGTCTGGGATGTAATAAGAGCCAGCTGGCAAGCTGTGGCCGAGTGCGGACGCGGCACTATTCCGGCGGGAGGGACGGCGAGAGAGGATGGCAGACTGGAAGAAGTCGTCGTCGTCGTCATCGTCGCCGCAGTCGCTCGAGGTAGAGCGAGGGCGGGAGGAGTGTGCGCAGTGTGTACGGCGGGTATCGTCCCTGCGGAGAGTATCCCTAAGGAGGCGTTCTGAGCGGGATGAGGGACGAGGGATAGAGGGTGGTGAGGATACCATTGATTGAGGGAGGAGTGGAGGGAGGAGGAGGAAGGGAGGGAGGGAAGAGGGAGGGGGGGGGTATGTATACGGGGTGACAGGGGAGCAAGGACGTGATCGTGCGAAGCCTCACCGAAGACACGAGGTTACAATTATCATATTATGTTCGTCAGCGACGAATGTATGTACAGTCTGACTCGCAATATCCGGTCCAACAACCCCCGCGGTTTCTCTTGTTCAAGTCCAGACCCTCCCTGAGACCATTCCATCCCACCCCTCCTTTGTGTCTCGGGACCATCGCCTATTGCCCCAGAAATGCTACTAAAATATACGCGACCAGAAGCCCGTTCAGAATGCGCCCCACCCATTTCGTTCGTGTCCACCGTGCGGGCCCGTGACGATAAAACACAACCACCCCACGTGCTCAGCCGCCGCTAAACACCGCATCTACGTATCGCAATCGATTTTCCATCCCTCGAGTCTCGTTTGCGCGTTAGGTCATCGCGGCATAGACATGATCAGTGACGTTACGAGCGCATCTGCCGATCATATAAATATATACCCCATTCCCGCTCAATCAACGCCGTCTCAGGCTAGACGACTGCTTTGTGATGACTTTTCAGCGACGTTCCATTCGTCGCACGACTCGGAAAGTCGAACCTGGGAATAATCGCGGATACACACCACTTCCGGTCTGTCAATTTCAACACCCCAATTATCGGCGCAACCCTCCGCGCCTTTTGCGTTCTAGGTTCTAGTTATTGTTGCTATAATAATCCAAAGTTCGAACTTCTTTCCATCTTGGATTCTGTAGCTTCCCTACGCAACTTTCCCACAAAACCTGTGCGCCACCATCATCCGCTCGTGTTCCGTTCAAACCTTGTAGCAGTTAATACCTTTCGTAATTTATTTCCACCTGCTCGTTTTCCGCCGACCTGTTGTTACATGATTTAAGTATTCCTCTTATCTGATGCGATCGATGGCGAATCCTGCAGACAATCGGTGAGGTTGCTTTGGACCACATGCATTAACCGCGTCGGGCCATCGATTCAAGCCATCGTTGCGATCGCGCGCAACCAAGCTGGACCCCTGGCATCCATCCAATCCTCGATATCCCATTAAAAAGCAAGGCACTAGTCCACTCTTCCGGGCATCATCTTCCTTTTCTGCAGTGACAAACCTCTTGACATCACTGTCGTCGCTCAGATCTCAGAGTGCATCGATCCACGCCAATGTTTGTGCTGCGCATATATACGCTCCGTGTCTGGCATACCGCGATTGTATCGAGAATCGCCACGGCCCCCCTCCGGTGGAGTCACCGCCCATCCGATCGAAAACTCTGCTCCACGCAGTGATTCCCCTGACGAAAGGTCGTACCACCCATGCCAGCACCAATGGCAAATATCGCCACAGGACCAACCGGCATGATCGACCGAGTTACATCCCACTGCTCCATAACAAGAAATGGGGTTTTCAATTCAGGGTGAGGAGAACGGGGAAGAAGTGAAGGAAGACGGGGGGGGATCGCGGTCACCGATGACACAACTATGGAGTCGCTCCCGGGTTCGCCGTCTCCCAATGGGATAAAGCCCTCGGCGCGTTTCTCTCGTAGTAGGGCACACGCCCCGTTCACTGCGCCACCGGCTGTCCATAGAAGTCCAGAGGGTCTCCTGCTCAACCCCATTCCCGTTCCGTCAAAATCGTCCAGGTGGATACCGGAGCGGAGCTGGACGGATCCGTCAACACCACCGCGATTCACGAGGAAATCCTACGCGAGTCTGATGGGATACACTAGAGCTGGTACAGCGCGCGAGCAACATCAATATGGCAGACCGCCGCGCCGCCACCGGGCATCATAATCATCCATCGCGGGCTCCAGGTGGCAACCCGGCGGCGCATGCCCATTGATATCTCGCCATGTGATCCATGATTTGGAGCCTCAAGTTTCAGATAAGTACGGTACGACGGTCGCCCTCACCCTCGTCGTCTTATGAAACATATGGTCTATGACGGAATTACGTCTGGAAAGCTCCACTGATTAGCGAGTTATCGATAGAAGATCTCGCTGTATGCGCAGCAGTGCCAAGCTTGCGTTGACTGGGTGCATGGAATTCGGCCCGTTAGTTGAGGGTAGGTGCGGTCGCAGATATTTCGGAGTGCCGCCGCTTTCTCTTCGATCATCACCCTGGCAAGAGGTTCCGAACTTTCATGCGGGTATCGCTGTGATCCGCGAACAGGTGTGGTCGGTAAAAGGCGATATGATGTGGAGTCAAAGGATATTATAGAGGGTCTCACTCCACAGACCACGTACCAAAGACACTTGATTGCCCATCTGATTCCCCTGTCTGGCTGGGCTGCTCTATCTTGTACGCTTGTAGGTTGACGCGGTCTATGATGGGCATTGTCAGCTCACGTTGGTTGGTACGATCAATGAACGTCGAACATCAGCATTGTGGTTCGCGGACTCTCAGGATCTCTCAACTGACCTGCGCCCTCGGAGCTCAGATGTCTCGTCCTACCAATCCGTCGTGCGAGCCTGAGGTGCCAAGCCACCCAAGACCAAGAATTTGCACTTCTCGCACACACGAACCGCACACCAAACGTCATCGATTGAAGCGGCTCCCTCTAAATATCTGAATTTCAAATAAAATGACGATATCGATATTCCGATGGTAGTTTGTGGAGATGGAACGAAGTCCAGTTGACTGAGAGGGAGAGGCGGTTCTTGTGCGATGAACGATTTCGGAAATTGCTTGGGTCTGCCATGGGTCAACATCTCCTCCAGGTGCATCCAAAGGCGTCTTCGTTATCCCGTTTGATAATCGATGGTAAGCATTGGTAGCTGCGGTGCATTGACTGGACGCCGGAGAGTGTGTGGATGGCGACGAGCGATAACGGTGATTGCAAATCGACAATATCTCGTCAGGCACATCTTCCGAGCTCGAGCTCGTTCGTTTGGTTTATCTTTGTTTTTCCGTTTTCCTTTCTCGAGAGCTTCTGTCGTGTCTCCTGCGGAGTCTCCGATGGACACTTGTATGTCTTGTTCGGCAACTCCCGTCGGTGAATAACGCAATCTCGGTGCGCCCCATAAGAAGACCTGGCTTTTGCCGATCCGAGCGCCATAGCGTGGCATGTATTGTATGTATGGGCGCACTGTAACAGACCAGAGTTTACATATGCGGTAGCCCGTCCAGACTTTGCGCACCCCTCGATTCGGATAAGCTCCGTTGGCGAGGGGTCTCGACCGGTCGATCGTCCAATTCTAGCGAAGCTCAAGGTTATGGCGGTGGTCTGGAATGTCAGGTGATGGCCCATCAGCTGAGACAGCGTCCGAGTTTCGAGACAAGTCGATCAAAGTGATCGGGACAGCCACCTAGGTACGGTACGGAAAATGCTAAGAATGTTTTGATCAAGGCTTTGAGATCATGATGCGAAGCGAGCGGTGCAGGGAGCCTTCAATGTCTCGTCTCGGGACGTCACACCAACATCTGTACTGTTCCCGAGGCCGAGCGCTGCTTAAGTGCTACGTTTGGGCCTTTTTATTCCCGGACTGAACAATCGCCCGCAATGAAACATTTTGGACTAGTCATTCGAAGATAATAGATGCATTGCATTACAATTAATCTTGGTCACACGACTCAGATTTTGGTCACCGACAATAATGGAGGCTATATCAGTTTGCGAATTGGTATTTGAGCTATTTAAGCTATGGACGGCTAGCTGTCATCCGAGGGTGCGTTTCGTTCTATGACATGCATGTTGACGTGTACAGTCCGAGGCACAGCAAGGCACTCGTTATATGTATATCCATGATCATTCCCCCCAAAATAAACGAATTGCAGTATCATCCTGGGTACATACTGGCTTAATGATACGTGCACAGCAGTATGTCAAGGTGTCGAACCGTGACATGCGTATACAGACCTATCAAATAACTATAGCAAAACCATGCTGGGGCGCAGGGCCATGTCATCACTCAAAAGTTTAACGAATCTTTGGCTGAGGTCACATTGTAGTCGGCCTCAGTTCCCTTTGCCGGGTGACGACTCGCCGAGCGCGTGTAAAATTTCGCAGCACCCGGTGAGCAGTAGGCACTCTCCAAGTCGGCGCTACGCCAGGCCAGCTTGCTGTCACGCGTAGTACATCGGAAAACTGACTTTACTGCCCTGGGACGACGACGCGCCCTCGCTCGTCGCATCGCTCCGAAGTGAGAACGTGATTTCGCCAACCTCGGGCCTTTCCTCGGGCGCGTCTGCAAACTGCCGGTCGTCGTACAACGACAGCGCGCAATCTGCCAGGGAGGAACGCGCGTCAGATATGAGCATATATGCAGCGTGATGACATGCTGCCGGGACGGATGGCACTCACAGTCGCCCGTACGCACTTGGTCGATGGTTACTGGCTTGGTTCGACGAATGCACTTGTACCATAGCAAGAACCGCCTCTCGACCTCGACCTGGAAGACGTCGTCATCGGCAAAGCATGGCCTGTGGATGGATGCGAGCCTCAGTACGGAAGCGTGACCTGGAGGCCGACGTGACGCCTTCGGGACCCGCAAAAACCAAAGGAGACGAAACGAAACGAAGCGAAACACTCACTGTGGAAACCGTGTATCCTGGTCGTCATCGTTCCAGCCGACGCTAGAAAAGTCCGTCGCGCCCACGCGCTTGGACGGGTCGCCCGGGACCTTGACTGGCGCCGAGAAGAAGTCGCGGTTTTGGTCCGGTAGTCGTACGCGGAGACGCATCCTCGGACGGACCAGTTTCATCCATCTCTTCGCTGGTAGCTCATACGCGGTGAAATCTGTGTTCGAAAGCGTCGGTGTCACGTCATTTGGTTCCTTGAGATGGAAAACAAAAAAAGAAAAAGAAAGGAACGCCTGGAGCTACGCCACCCACCTACGAGCGACAAACTACTCGACGCGGACATTGTATCCCGTGTTTATTGTGCCTTACAAAGAGTAGTTGGAGTGAGAGGCGCTTGGGCCAGTTGACAATGATGATGATAAGAAAAAAAGGAAGGAAAAAAAAAGACCCGTAATTGGGCTATGATTCGAATAGGCATCCGTGGGCGTTGGTTCATATAAGTTTCTCGCTATCCGGCTCCGGCTGCACAATGGCGGCGGAATGGAGGCCTCGTGGCTGGTCGTCAGTCACCGGCAAGGCCTTGCATTTTCGAAAGGAAGTTGGTGGCGCGTTCACATCGCAGAAAAGTACTAAACCGATTAGCGGGTATGTACCGCACCACCCTATTTTTTCCACCGACACGCTGCTAAGGCTGTTCCGATTGCTGTATATCTGTATCACTAGGGTTCGCTCCCTGCTTGCAGCGAAACGCCCGGAGTGATATATGATGCAGCGGCTGATGCCTTTGAGGACGATGTGAGTCTCTAAATTGCCAGTGGTAGTAAAATTGGCAACACGCGGGCTCCGATAATCTTGCTCAGTCAGTGGTCGTGATCTCCCGGACTGTCGTCACTATTTTCTCCTGATCTCCAGGCAGTCTTCCGTTGGAGGAGCTTTTTCGTTCTTCAATGCAGAGCTTGATTGTTTATAAGTGTCTGGTAGCCGTCGGATGCGTCATACTATCAGTGGACCGATTCGCAGCATGTCATTGTCATTGTCATCATCTAAGATGGTGAGTCCACTTCCCATTCTCTACCATTTTTCTGTGGGGACTTGATCTTGCGGATATTACCGGCTACAAGAGAACCGTACCACAGTATGTGAGTCCTTGCGCACCTTAATCTCGAATTCACACCACCCATATCTTTGGTCCGTAATCGGAATCGGGGGTCTCAGATATGCAGTGAGTTTACGTTTCACAGCAGCATGGATCCAGACTTTGTGATTCGAAGAGACCGTAGATTGCAGGGAAACAACGAATGCGCATCTCACCAACGGATGTGTCCGAAGTTCCTACTTCTAAGCTTCAAGACAACAGTTGCTTATCAGCAGTCATGATTCAATGTTATCGTGATCTTACCGATCTAGACAAATCTACCCCTTAAATTTCCCATGCATATCTGTCCATCGCTCAGTGGTACAGCGGTTGAATGTTATATTCGCATGAAACCGAAATCTCAGTGTTTGTATCTCGATCTCGATGCTCACGGTCCGGCACGCATGATATTCTTGCGTACCGGAAGAGACCGAGGCTCTTTCGACGACGTCATTTCGAACAAATCATCATCGACAAGCGACCCGCTCAACGCACGTTCGTCGATCTGGACGGAAGGGACAACATCAAAGCAATGGCACATACTGTACTGTATTCGCAAAGGGGTGACAACTCACCGGCGTGGGAGCTGTCTATCGTCATTCCAGGGGTCATGCACGCGCGACTTTATGTCCGTCTGTGTATCTGGCTTCGTACGCCGATTACGGAATTTGACGGCTGAAAAGATAAGAGTACTTAGGGCTCCTTCCTCGTACTCGGAGCCGCAATTCTAATCACTTCTCGCGTGGTCAGCCCAGGGCATTTCCGTCTGGAAGGCAAATGTCATTCTATACACCTTATGTGCCCTGCAGACAGTGAAAGGGTAGTACTTACGCAGGCTTGTACATTGCTCGGGACCTTGGGCCGTAGGATCTACGAATCATGATTGTGGGTATGCATATCTATGGCGGTGTGACGGTGCGCCGGCGTTGGCCGCAAATCTGATAGATCAAAGTATCACAATTCACACAATGAATTCAATGACTCGCCACGTTGTAACTGGATCAGATGCGGCACCGAACAGGATTGCTATGACCAACGTTTCATACCATGCCTATTCTAGTTAGAGTGGAGAGATATTAACTAGGGTGTACCTATCTGGTTACTGAGCAATGAGCGCTGAGCATATATACAATGTTGGGAACAGAGCCTGAGTTTGCCAGCGGGTATCTTATAAGTGTCGCAGTTAGTGAAGGAAATTATCAACTTGGTTTGACACACAAACAAGAGAGCAGGCAGTTCTATCGCCTTTCTTTTAAAAATCGTTTCATGTTCCGCGAGGCAGAGCACCAAGGTGGATAGCGCGACGCTGAGTGGAGGTGTCTATCGTATGACATTGTCCTGTTCACAGTCACAGACTTAGGTATGGAACTATACCGATGACCCGTTGCTGGTGATCAACTCTAGATCTTCTCATGACTCGTATTTCTTATGAGGGTTCCATTGGGCTCATCGACTCTTCAACGTTCAACGATCATTTTGACTCAGGCAAGCGTGATCGTACCAATCGAGATCCTATTTTCTCCTTTGAGCTCCCGTGGAGAGTCCTGTCCGTCGTGCAGCGGCAACGTATACGCTACGAAAGAGGCCGATCGATAGTTGTCGTATGGATACCGAGATTTGCTGGTCGGATACTCAGGTCACGGGCAAAGTTCGTTCGCAGGATATACTTATATCTGAGCATGGGCAGAAATCGCCCCTCGAGTCGGAGTCTGGGCCGGATTGACGACGATCTCAAATATGTACTTCGTCGCTGGTCAACGATGAGCTGAATGCGCATTCTTCGATGTCGATCAGCATGGATCGGACGACGCGCATCGTGGGAAGAGTGTATCGTTACCCGTGTCCGTCTCGGCGTCAGGTTTTGCCGACCGTGACGACCAGCGAGACAAGGGTGATCTTTTCGTGCACCCAGTCTGAGAGCCGTCCCTTCGGGCTAAATAATCTCAGCCACTTCTCCCGTGGTAGGGTCTGCGCGGCTAGATCAGTCAAAACAGTACTTACCAACCGTGGTCAAGGGACGTTTGGCGTCGGGAAGGTAAATGGGTGATCTCGTTATATGCGTACCTGTGAGCGAAGACATAGCAAGGCAGTACAAGCGGTAAAACGTGAGCGGAAAGAGCTGGCAGTTCATCGCGAGAGGCCAGTATGGTGGGGTACTGGGGTAACTTCGTTGCGGGGAAGTCCTCGTAGCCACCCCCGGTAAGTTCTTGTAAATCTTTCGCAGGAAAATAAGAGCGGTGCTTCTGGATAGAACATATATATCATTTGTAGAGGCAATTAATGCTGTTCAGTGTTGTACATAGGTAGGAGGGGTAGCGCACAGCCTAAAATGCGGGCGTATCAACAAGTGTGAACGCATCGGGGACATTCTGCTGTATAACAACCTCACAATAGACGGAGAAATGGATAGACGTAGATCTTGAACGGCTATGATGCTTCTATGGCTCATTGGAAGAGAGTACCGGGACCGGGGAGGCCAGCCCGGGGTAGATCTCCGGAGCAGGAGCCCATACGCCCCATTGCGTCAGTATGTCCCACTCGGAGCCTGAAGACGGCCCATCTTCCTTCCCAGCGCTCTCTGTCCTTGTCCAGAAAGTCGCCAAATTCGACATGTCCAACAACAGTGACCGTCTGAAAAGAGTTTGGTTTCTCGAGAGCATCGCTCTCAAACAGCAGTCGATGCACCGATCGTTGATGAGACCCTGTAGTCGCGCCCGTGCAGCGTCAACTTCGATCCCTGTGGCTTCGTCCGTGGACCAATATGTAACACGGGCATCATTCTTCGTCTGCATCTCGCCTACCACAGCCCTCCACCATTCCTCCGCAGACCGTTGATTCGAGGCTCCGACGACCACAACGATCTGTGGTGAAAGATCGCCACCGTAGGTGAAATTGAAATGCTCCCATTGGGATTTGACGGTTGGATCATCGGTTTCGTTCATTGCAACGCAAAAGACGAGGAGATCCGCGCCTCGTTTGACCACCATGACCTTTTTGGTCTCTTCGTCCGTACCATCGGTGGATGCCTGTTTTCGTGGAACTTGATAGACGCGGTATGCACGCTGAGGCGTACGTTTGAGGCTGTCTTCAAATGGAAGCTTGCACGTGTCGCTTGAAAACGTTACGGGCGTGCGGAAACTAACTTGCCGGAGAGAGAATGCGACTGGATTATGAAACGAGATGGCGCGTTTCCGCATGGAGGGACGATCCCGGGACGCTTCGCACATAATAACGGTGGCTAAGCGCGCGGAGCCGTCCTTCGAGAACATCATGGCGCGGATGTCTGAGTATGCGGATTCGAACCAACTGCGTTGAGGTGGCTTCCACCGCTGAGCACGACAGGTATTGATGATCATTTCGGTCACGGCCGTCTTGGATTCCGCCCGTCGTTCCTGCAGCAGGGTGTTCTTGATGCAAGGAGACTCGGAGAGCGTCGTCACGCATGCATGACTGTCAAAAGACATCTTCAGCTTGGAAAACTCCTCCTTGTTGTTGTGCCACCACGACTCCATGCCTCCATCCTGGTTTTCGAGACTGGTGATCACAATGGCAATGGGGACTTTCTTCCTGCAGATGGCGGAATAGAAGATGTGGTAGTTCGTGAGCAGCGCGGACCGGACCCGCGCTCCACGTACACAGTATACGAGCAAATCGATGCCGCCGGTATCAGATAGTCCGTGGAGGAGTTGCTTCAGGTATGCCTCTGCTTTCTCTGCGGGGACGGCACCCTGAGAACCCTCGTCCAAACCCGCCGTGTCCCATACAGTGAAGCGCTCATTGCCTAGGGCTACCGAATGCTGTGTGTACTCCAGCGTACATCCGAGGGCACCACTAGAAGTGTCGCAAACTTTTTCTCCTGCGAGCAGATTGATCAAGGAGCTTTTTCCCACACCACATTCACCAAAAACAATGACGTTTCTGGGTCGATCCTGCTTTGTTCAGTCAAAAGGATTGCATATCGCACAAATAGCGAAACGCACTTGAGACGGTTCAGAGTCGACTGGGTTCTCGTGGATGGTTTGCTAGCAAATGACGTTAGCGTGGGACGAGTGGTTGGGGGTGAGGTCTCACCTTTCTGAACATGATGTGACTGAACTGACCAAGTTACTGCGTTCTGCCTTTTGTGATGTGGCCGCTTCCCTTTTTATGACGCTATAGCTTGACGATGTCTCGGCACTCGGCACTGTTCCTCTCAGAAAACCAACAACTGTCTATATCCGCTTCAGTTTCCCTGGAAAGAACATGCACAAGACCTCAAGGCTTGGGCGTGTTGAGTCACGTATTTCTGTTTGACGCTCATCAGCTCGAGCTCGACGCCCTTCCTGGTAATCAGTGTCGCCTTATGGCACCTTTTCCAGTCTGTGAAGTGCTGTGTGGCATAGGTATGCACGGGTACGCCTCATGTTTTGATCGAACTCAGTGATTAGCATCGCTTCCTGAAGACATCACTGACGGCGAAAGGTCGACTCACTCGTTCGGCATGCCCCCCAGACCCTTATCATTTGAATGATGTTCTGATACAGCAGTTCGAGGGGATTGATTTATACTATTCTGGACGTTTCGCGGCTAAAGAAGCTGGTCAAGGAGATATGTAGCCGCCCATGGCGCCTCTCAGTTCATGACCGTCCAACATCAGTTGTGCTCCTCCCTCAATGGCGGTATAAATGCGTTGAGCATTCACGACCCCATCAGACTTACGCCTTTTTGCTTCCATTCTGACATTCTCCTGGCTTGACGAATCAAACGGTAAGTCGAATTACCCTAAAGGCCATATCTCATTCCATTTACTATATCGGCCATTTGTTCTATTCAGATGCCTCGTGATACCCACCGCGCGGATAACCCCCCACCTTATGAAGTTCAGCGACGTTACTCTCCAAACGTGCTCGTTGTCGGCGAGACAGGTGTGGGGAAAAGCTCTGTCATCAACCTCATCGCTGGGGAACCACTCGCTGCCGTTCATTCGGGCGCGGGTGGTTGCACGATGGAAGCTGCCTCATATGATATTATCCTCCCAGACGAAGGACTCAGCCACCACATCCGCTTATTTGATACAGTCGGTCTAAACGAGCCGCACTTTGGAAGGACCGATTACCTCTCGGCAATCGAGAAAGCAAATACACTCATCTGTCAGCTCCAGCGTACGGGTGGCGTTCGCCTCCTCCTATTCTGCGTCCGGGGCGGTAGAATCACGGCGGTGATGCAAAACAATTACCGCTTGTTCTGCGAAATTTTGTGTCAGAACCAGGTACCGGTCGCGTTCGTCGTCACAGGGCTAGAGAACGAGACGACGATGGAGGGGTGGTGGGAGAACAACGTGTCGCTGTTCGAAGCCTATGGTCTTTCTTGCGCTTCTCACGCGTGCATCACTGCGACTCGCGGTCTCGATAACTGCTACGCGGAAAGGTACCTGGACTCTCAGACGAAGATACGAGCTATGCTCTTAGGGCATGTGACTGGGAGTGATACCTCGTTCCAGCCTGAACGGGCGTGGTGGTTCATTGATCTGGCTGGCAGGTTGTTGAAATGGATTAGCCAGATCAGGGGCCGGCGTCGACAGGCGTTGACGGTAGAGAAGTTGAGTCGGTACCTTCAGAATAGATGCAGGTTCTCCCGATCGGAAGCGGTGTATTTGGCGGGTAAGATATGGGCAAAAAGATTGGAGAGAGCAGGTCCCGATTTCGTGAAATCGGATGATGGCTCTTCGGTTGACTCATTGTAGGGGCATCTCGCTATTGTATTTCAGATATCACTGTGAAGTTAATAACAGCGACGAAGCAATACCATTCTCGACAGAGTGGATCACTCGACCCTTGTCTTGGGATATGAATGACCAACCGTGTAGGCGTGTGTCTTGCGGAAGAAAGCGCCAGATCTGCCTCACGTCGAAGTATGACGACAATACCCACAGCCCACACGCATGTGGACTGAAGAAATACGCCCTCTAAGGCTCCCTGCGCCTCTCAACATCGATGACCCTTTACACCCTCACTCAAGGGAGGATGCGTGGCTTTGCACTACTGAAATCCGCAAATCTGTCGCAGAATAGATTGACTCCAGTGAGCAGCACGATTTCCCGTTGATGTATTGTACAACTAACATCGTCTGGATGGCAAGGTACCCACCATGCCTTACGACCTACCACCCCCATACGACTCGCACTTTTATAACGTCATCATATTCGGAGAGACGGGGGCGGGGAAGAGCTCTGTGGTCAACTTGATCGCAGGAAGAGACGTCGCCGAGACGTCGCCCGATGCAGGTTCCTGCACGTTCACCTCCAACCCTTATCATGTCGTTCTGGAAAACAACCGACCATTCTGTGTATGGGACACGGTCGGCCTCAATGAGCCAGAGATGTCTCACGAAGAGTACCTTCGGGCAATCAAACAAGCGTATAGGCTCATTAAGGGACTCGAAGATTCGGGAGGCGTTCACCTCCTCTTGCTTTGCATGCGTGGCAGGGTAACAGAATCAGTGCAGCAGAACTACAAGTTGTTCGCCAACGTACTCTGCGAAAAGAAAGTGCCTCTGGGAGTCGTCGTCACCAACTTGGAGAACGAGCCGTGCATGGAGCAATGGTGGACCGACAACAAGAACGTTTTCGACAGCTATGGAATATCCGCTCACGGACATGCATGCGTCGCTGCGACCCCCGGAATCCAGAATTTGTTCCTTGAAAGATACAAGAAATCTGGACAGACGATGCAGGAACTTCTGCTGGAATTAGTGCCGCGGTCCAATAATGGGTGGAGGAAGGAGAAGCAGACATGGCTAACCAACCTGTTGGGGAGACTGGCGAGGATACTCCCTCAGATGCGCCGATCGCCCGCTCGCCCGACCAACAAGGAGTTGACGGAGAAACTTAGGAAAGAGTGCGGGTTCGCGGACAAAGAAGCAGCTGCTATCGCGATATCTATCACAGAGATCCGTGACCAGAGGACTCCCGATGACAAAGAAGGCTCCTTCTGATGTTTGGGGCAATCTTTAAAGCAATATATTCGGGTCCGGTTCCATCTTGCCACTTTTGCCAGAGTTCTATTACCTTGACTGAGTCATGTTGTACTTGATGCTTTTATCTGTCTGCCGCGTGTTAGTACTTGGTCGTAGTTACTATGTCAAATTATTACCAGGTGCCAGTGCCCGATAAATAACCGAACAAGTTTCAAGGTAAGGTTGGAACAATCGTGATTGACTTCGAGTCAGAAAGCTGCCGGCCGGCCCGTCCTCCGAGTCAGGAAGTATTACATAATACATTCCGACGGTGCCTCAGGCGAGTTGAGTCGAACCCACCGATCCCCCCATCCAGATCGGGCCACTGGAAGTCGGGTTCATATCATCGAATGTTCATCAAATGTTATCTTAGGCTTTCCTAAGGCCAGAAGCACTCATTATCTTGCACTGGTGCAACCAAAATGGTGAGTCAGAGGAGGTTTGAGGCATGGCCAACAAATACTGTGACAAATAGCAGGTGGATTGAAGATTCCCTCAGCACAGAAGCAAATACTTGGATGAACTGATATGCCTCTGATACTAGTAAGTATGGAAACCTCATGGTTCTATTAACACCTTCATTTATTATTGGAGTTCAAACATTATGTCTATTTAGTAGCTTACCTAATCACATTCATTTTCACTCGCTCGTACTAGTGTACTCGGGAAGTGCCAACTGGTGTCAGCACAAACCTTGCTTGTCTCTGGCCACTCGAACAATGATTCTGACTCCTGTCAATGTATCATGGATCCAGAGTAACATATACTATGGTATAACAAAATTGATATTAAGGGATGTGGAGTTATAAAGAGTGTATACTGTAGGGAAAAAGAAAAGAAAAGAATAAGGCAGTATGAAAAAGTTGAACCTGAAAAGAAGCATTTGAGTAGAACATTATCAGCCAATGAGTTCATCCTTTGGAGTGTCAATGCCACTCATGTGCTATGATCAGTATGATCCCAGGTGTTCAAACCCAATGCATTCTCATAAACATTGCACAGTCTGTGAACTGAGTGGAGCTTTCACCATATACTGAGTCTCTGTACTTGATCCAAACAAAACCTGTGTACGAGCTACAGGAGTTTCCAGGTGAGCTTCCTGGAGATGACTCGCAAGTGGCATCTGAGTCTAGTTCCTTCATCTTCCCAAAGTCTCGCTGCATGAGTAGGGACTGTCACACGATGCGTCGTGGGACCATGTCGTGTCCAAGTCGTTCAACATCGGCAGCATGCGGGAGCAACTGCACAGCGGGCACAATTGTGCGCGCCATGTGGTTGCTTCTGCACATTGAGCGAGAAAACGAGGGGACGGGGATGGGGTCGGGGTCGGGGTCGGAGTCGGGGTCGGAATCGTGCAGGATGGGGGACAGTGTCTGCATCGTCGTCGTCACTCTGGGACAAGACGACAGTGTGCAGAAAGGGGATGAGGACGTCCTTGCCATCGTCCTCGTTGTGGTGCCGCCAGCGTGCTGCGTCATTGTCGTTGCATCGAGTCGTTGTGGCATGATGCCATGTTGCGTTGTTTGACATCGTGGTCGTTGTTAGTTGTTGTGGTGCCGCTAGCCCTTGAGCACGCTGTACCCACGAGTACGGATTTGTCACGGGTCCGGGTGGGGGTCAATGCCAGGACCAACCCCTCTGTCCCAAATGCTGTTCTCTTCTTGCATACCTCGAACAAATTGTCCATTGAGCGCATCCATTGATGTCGAAGTCGCGTGTGACACACTCACGACGCCGTAGACGCAGGAAGCGGAATACGGCAATATTTTCCCACGATTGGACATCTCGAAATGTTTTCCTTTTTCGTCCAAATCCAAAGTAACCTTGTCAAGCAAGGTAACTCTACCTCAGTTGACTCTGACCGTCTACTGAGGTAAGGATATCTTTTACACACTCGTTACTACTTTTACTTACTATCCTAGACTTATCTCGTCATTATTTATAGTGTTTATTGCATGTTGTGATGGACTACGACACCTACCTTTTCAATGTTTCTCCACGCGCTGGTAGTATTGTGCCGAACTTCAAGCTTCAAGACGGACTGCAGTCTGCTAACGCTACTCCGATCAGAGCTTTCGAACTCGAATGAAAAGTGGAATCCTTCACAGTTAAACGCAGAACTGTCAGTACCGGATCTAACTTGCGGGATTGAATCAAGTACTACATACAGGGCTTTTAGTATTGCTGGGCAATGGTCATGCTTGAAATTCAATGGAGCATCGAGCGTAATTCCTTTATTCTCTTCCAACGGCAGCCCTCGGATGACCTACGAAACATGTATCCGAGTTCACCCACGATGAAACATTCTGCGTTGTACTACGCGACGGATGCCCGACGACGCGGTCTATGGTACTACAAACACCTCAGACCTCACTGAAGGGAGCGCTCGTTGTAGGCCGCGTCGTCGGAGCCTGAAAAGCGGCATCCGCACGATCGTTGCGGATGGGCCTCGCACTGAAATGTCGTAGATGTGTGTCCTTACGTATTCGAATCATCTTTTACAGAAACACCACTTGATGGCAGGCTCTATCTCGGTGATCCGAATCGCCCCGCAATCCTAGATCCACCGCTTTTCGATTCCAGAGTCCCGTATTGAGTAAGCGGAACACATGCGGCAAGGTATATTATGATAGAGTGACATGGTACAGTTCTCGCGATTTGTTTCCCTCATTTTGACATGATCTCCTTAGCTTTGGTTGTACTCTCTATCTGTGTTGCGTTGCTGGCAGTCCATATGCGCATTAAGACCGCCAAATGTCGACGTCTTCCCCCTGGACCCCCACCAACTCCAGTATTCGGGAACATTCACGGATTCGATACACGCTATCCCTGGAAGAGCTATGCAAAGTGGGCTAAAGAACATGGTCCGTTCATCCATTATACGCAGCCCAGACGGTCCCGCCAACAGACATATGCATTCAGGTGACATCATTTATACGCGACTCTTGACTCAGGACATCATCGTCATCGGTTCCGAAAAGGTCGCACAAGACCTTCTCGACAGAAGGTCCCAGAATTATTCTAGTCGTCCAGCAGGTCTCGGTATCATGGTAGATTTGTGAGTCAATTTCCCGGTTTCTATCATTTAATAGTCTAAGCCGGGAACAGTCTCGGAGCAAAATTCTCTTCTATAATGTTACCGTATGGTGACCAGTGGCGGCTTCACCGCAGAATTTTCCACCAAGCATTTCATCACGGCGCGGCACCATCATTTCGTCCCCTCCAGTTACAAAAAGCACATAATTTGATCATCCATCTGGTCTCTAATCCCCGAAGTTATCAGGAACACCTCCAAATGTAAGATACTTTTATTCAAGTTCATCAGTTGCTTTGACGATCCATCTTCGATAGCTTCAGTACTTCAACAATCATGTCAATCGTGTATGACTACGAAGCCTCAAGTAAAGATGACCCAATCGTAGCCCATATCGAGCGCATGTTAGAAATTGGACAAAGGGAAATGCGTCCAGAGTTGATTGCTATGGTAGCCGCCTTTCCTTTCCGTAAGTGATCTGGTTCGAGAGCCTTACTAATGGGTCACCTTCCAAAACCAGTAAAGCATATTCCCGCTTGGTTCCCTGGGGCCGACTTCAAACGCAAGGCCCTCATTTTCCGGAAGTCCATCGCCGGATGGGTAGAAGCACCCTTTGAATATGTAAGAAATAGTATGGTTAGTACCCGGTCAATTGCATAAAGTGGTGGATTATCAAACTAATGAACGACATCCGGGTTCAATGCATTGTAGGCGGAAGGCACAGCGGGTCCGTCTATGGTATCAGATGCCCTTCTAAGAATACGGGACATGATACACACGGAAGCTGACGCTGCTTATCTCGAACAAGCAGTGAAGGAAGCTTGTGCAAGCGCTTATACAGGTAAGTTTCCTTCGAAATCGTTAGAATAAGCTGTGCTGAAACCACGTGTGACGAGCTGCGTCTGAAACGGTAGGAAGCTATACTTCCGTAGTGTCGGGGGCCTTCCATTGAGATCACACTGCCCCCAGACTTATTCCACTCTCATGGTCTTTATTTTGGCGATGATCCTATATCCTGATGTGCAAGCACAGGCTCAAGCTGAGATTGATTCTGTCATTGGAGTTGGACTGCCAAGGCTTCCTTCTTGGGATGATCGATTGTCACTCCCCTACGTCGAGGCCGTAGTCAAGGAAACATTACGGTGGCACCCGGTTGTACCCCTAGGTAAGTAGATTGAGCGACACAGTATTATTTATTGGTTCAGAACTACATATGATGGTCGGAAGGCATTCCGCACGCAACTACAGACGATGATATCTACGAAGGATATTATATCCCCAAAGGTCTATCATTCCTGTTTGCGTTGAGGGCACTACTAACAACTTTACTCGTGTTTAGGAGCGACGGTGATAGCAAATGCGTGGTATGTATGCGATGAAAAGTTCGATCTCCCCGTAAACTGTCTCCAAGGGCAATGTCACAAGATCCCGTCAAGTTCCCCCAACCAGAAAAATTCAAACCCGAGCGGTTTTTAGGCGAGAACACTCGATCGGTCGACCAACTTTTGTTTGCGTTCGGATTTGGTCGACGTATCTGGTACGCGTCTCGCGTGCTCTCTTCCGATTGTTGTTGACCTTACAACTGCCAGCGTCGGGAGGTACATCGCAGACGCGTCGCTCTGGATCTCGATTGTTTCTATGCTGGCCGTCTTCCGGTTCGAAGCGCCACCTTCGTGGGATCCGGGTCCGGACGGTGTCAACGTGGAATGGACCTCGGGCATCTCTTCGTGCGTCTCGATTCCGGCCAGCGTCTGACTTCGTTTTGACCTACTCGACCAGGCTCCCTAAAGACGTTCCATGCATAACCAAGTCACGACACGAGAACGTAAGCCCAGAAAAGCTTGCACACCTTGTTGGGCTAGTTGCATTGTAAAATATCTATTCCAGCCTGTCAGTTATCTGTATCAGTAGACCACTTCGCCTAACGACGCTTTGGTAACTTATTCATGGCTTTATCTTTCAATTAAAGGCCCTTCAAAAATGCAGTTAGTCTGAGACTGGTCCGAGATCAGTATATTACTATATAGCATCATTCGATCAGATCGAATTGTGCGTAGTATGATACTAGCACCGCACTCGTTGTTCTACCAAGCTTCCATAATACATGCATGTGCTCACCAGATAATGTTCGTCTCAGACGTGAAAGAACCCATCCGATGTTTTCAGAATAAAATAAGGAAGGTCACTCAAGGGCTTCTTATAGGTAACTGTCCTTCTACCATATTGGATGGAACATGTTGCATGATGACGAATTTTGACCCAATTCCGTTTTGCGCGAAGTCTGCTCAAAGGATTTATAGACAATTGTCGCAACCATTGCGATAGAAATAATATACATAATCTCGATCGATGAATCATGAACAATAAAGAGTGAGGAATAGAAATATTAGCAATGTACTGTCGAATGTTACAACCTAGTGTCCCCTACTGAATCGACAAACCCTGCATGTTCAGCGATCTTGAAGGTCATTCAAGAGGCGAATGATGTTGATGACTAGACATGCATCTGTGAGTGATTGACCATGGAAACATCACAGTTGACTTACAAAGGTTAACAAAACTACAAAATAGGAATGATTAACTAACAGCCAAACGGTGAGTGGAAGGAGACATACTCGAGGTAAAGGCTGATGGAACCCAAAATAAATTCGTCGGGGGACAGTCGCTTTGTGATGGTGAACGTGTCATAAACAATGTACCCGCTGAACAGTAAGCAGCCCCCGGCGGCGTAAACTATGTCCATTGTCTTCCCGAAGGGAATGAACACATTGACTAGCCCAATCATCACTGCAGAATCAATATTAGGTCCAACTGCGTATACTCGCATAACCAATGGCGTACTCAAAGCGATGAGGCCGCCGAATAACCAAGGCCCGAGACCAGAGAAATCATACTTCAGGTAATCGTTAAACATGAAAACGAACCGCGCATGAATTCAAGGTTAATTACGTACCTTTGACTGAAGCGTGAAAAGTGTTAAACCGAGGAAGACTCCCAAAGTGATGAGACTGCGAACAATTAGTAAACCATACAAGCGATATTTGAACCGAACGCACAGAGCTTGCAGGACAATGATGTTGTCAAAGAAAGCGGTGAGTACCCCTATAGCGAATGCTTCCATTACGGTGAACGTGGATAACAACACGAAGTTGAGAGGGTGGCTATGACGCTTCCAGTAGAGAAGAGCAAGGTTGATCAAAGAACCAAAGAGGGGAAGGTAAAGAGACCATGTGCTAAACAGGAAGAAGTCAACAAGAGTACCACACAATTTTTCTAAACGTACTTCTGCTGAACCCACACAATCACTCCAGGGGACTGGGAAAGCCCGCCTGCGACCAAGCACGTAGCAAGCTGTTCAAAGGTTACATGCTGTTTTGAAGACTAGCTAGGGGTAACTCACGATTTGGCAGACTGCGGAAGGTGTAAGCTGAGTAACGTTGGATTAAGGAAGAGCGTACTCACACAGGATGGTGTACACCTTGCGGACAAAGGCAGCCCGGACTTCAGTAGAACTCTCAGAAACAGTAACACCGTACTGTTATCACACGGTAATGAGCATTCGAAGCGACATTCCTGAGTACTTCTATACCTTGAAGTCATCTGGGACATCACCTTGTTCAGGCTGATCATAGAAGGCACCTCCAGGCGACCTGGCACCAAGCAGTGGCTCGGCGGCGTCACGTTCTGGGTCGATCAAGGGCTTTCTCGATGAGCCGGTAGCCTGGTAAGCTGGCGGAAGGCGTGGATTCTGGCTTGAGCTCATTTGTGCGAAGCGATAAGCGAGTAGTAGTGGAATTCGAGGCCCGTCACTTACTTACGACTTTTATGCCCCCGTATGGGACCGGCTGAATAAGCGCAGTTAGTGGCTGTGTTCCTTATTTGGCTTGTTCACTGCCCCGACTATCCGCAAAGAACAGCTCGTTTGTTATCGAACGTGCTACAAATGAAAAACTTAGGAGACTTGCGACACTTCTGGTTACGTCCTCAACTCCACTCGCCGAGAACTATAAGTCCGAGTGACCTGGTCCCTTCACCTTCCTCCATCCAACCCTGCATTAGTTCCGTCCACGGTTGTTCGCCATCTCTCCTCGATTCTCCGCTTTGGCTGACGGTTGCTGCGTGGGCATCGTATTGGATGCGGGGCTTCCAGAGTTCGAGCCACCTTCTGAACCTTCTTCCTCGCTGTAATCTGGGTCTTGCATGAATCGCCTGTCTACCACCCCCTCCCTTCCCATCGGCCACCGTCCGGCTTGCTGTGGCTCGTCCTGCAACCTTTTGACAGCGTACAGCCCCAGTCCATCTGTGTTGTGCTCGTGCATACGCTCGCGGTCTCTGTTGGCTGTTCTTTGATTACGATCAAAGTGGTGGAATATGTGGCTTTCGTTGCTGAGATCGTCTGCGCCTTGGCTAGCCGCGAGGTCTGGGCGAGGTAAGGCGTGGGCAGTGAACGTCACCGTGATCGCAGCAAGGACAAGGACACGCATTGCGATGACGGGGGCAGAGAGTGTTGTTCGAATATCGAAAGGCTCGAGTCGTTGGGGCAAAAGGCGAGGTAGGGATGCTGAAGCAACGTTTTCTTGTCTCTCCGGTTTTTATGTCTTTGGCGGCTGACGCGGTCGTATATTTTCTGAGGCTGACACTAGTAACAACGTTGCCCTACCGAGCGTCCTCGCCGGACGAAGTTTGGACACATTTTATCGACGCGATTCATTCGGCGGTATGACTTCTGTCTCTGATTTCGGTCTTCACTAACTGCCAGACCGACGGTCATGTTCGCCCCGTGCCAAACCGTCCAACGAGCAGGGCGTCGGGTAGACGTAAAACCCGACCCCCCATGACCTCAACTCCATTACAAGTCCATTCATCGTACTCGTCAATCCCGTTCATTGACCGATGAACCAGAGCATATCCGAGCCTCATTATCACATACAACCAAATATTGAACCTACCGACCTACCACAAGGTGCATGGCTCTCCGTCACGTGCTATATCAACACCCTTTTTGGTCATAGGAACGGCCTCTATTCAGACTACACGCAAATACCATTCCGTCCGATACGGTCATCCGGGAAGATCCGAGTCGCCCGTGGCCATCCCGCGGTCATCATGATTCAATTTCCGCAGCCTCCCAGTGTCTCCCCGGGTTCTCCCTCCCTCTAATTGCATGTATGTGTGTGGATTACAAGGATTCTCGAGCACATGCAAATGAAAACCCCGTGAATTTGATCGTCACGGAACCGCTATGAGTGGACCTTGATGATGTTGCCGTTTCCTTTTCGAGTTGGATCCCAGGGTGTAGACGCCGACTCTCCGCTGCGCATCACCCCACGGATCACACGTATGTGACATCCGTCAGGGGTTGCCGGTCATCAAGGATAGCCCAATTAGCAAGGATTGCAGCCAACGTTTCGTATGAGTCGATCGGGTCAACTAAACCTTACTTACTTCCAACCCGGGGTGATCAAATCTATATTGTCCATCGTCACTGGACACACTCACCAAATCTTCTGATCCGATTTGCCCATCCATCAACTACTTGGGTTTGAGGGCACATCCTTTTTTTTTCTTTTCAACTCTAGCCCGTATTTTTTTTACCCTCAAGATGGAATACTGCGTACTGCTTCGACATTTCTAGGCAAACGACACCAAGTTGATGGGAACGCATGCCTCTGAAATTAATATTCAGGCTCTCCATCGAATGTCTACGTTGCTGTTCGGACGCGAAGTTATCATATATGATTGGAACATCTCATGGGAAAGATTTATCTGTCATGTACAGAGTAGTTAAACAGGTTCAGAGTCTAGGGCGAGAAATCATCCGATCTAGTTAGTACCCTACCCGCACGCACACACTTCTAACAACAAAACCATTTCCTGAGTATTGGAGGACTCGGGGAATCAGCCAATAATGGGTATAGGGGATAATCATCAGACGCTTGCAGTTCAGAGTCTTGGTCCTTAGAACGTGACACGGTGCCAGCCCACGCGTAAATGAGCGCTATTTGATACTCTATAACGAACATGTTGAATTTGTAGGCCCAGGGATATTCGGGGGTGGGCGAACCGCCAGTGACAAAATTGCGGGATGAGAAGGCAGATAATATGCTACATAAGGTGAGCACTGCGAGCATGGGTAGGGCTTTTGCAACCGCCCCGAGCGTGAACTAATCACGAAAGGTGGCTGCTCACCTGCTTGCGGTATTTCATGAGCCGGTGGCGGTTGACCCATTGGTGGACAGTAACCGCGACTCAAGCGACGTACAATCCAGCAACGAGCAACGCGCCAACACGACGTTCTGTAGTGGCTCCACCTGGAGCCCAATACACCGACAATCGTGAGAACCAGGGCCACGATTCCAGCAATATACAAAATCATGAATATGGAAGAATGTTAACATGCTCCACTTGGTCCTTCGGTCCTAACAGATGTCAACCTACTAGCACTAACTTGAACCGGGGTGAGATCTCTATACTCACACGATTTCTATCAGCCCGAAGCTGCTGAGGAGCAAGGGCGATGGGCCTGGCGCCTCGAGGGCGTAGCCTCCGATATACAACCCAGTCACAACTGGGACAATTGACTCTGCAGAACCAATAATGTACCACCGACGATCCGAACTGAGAGTTGTAAGTAAATGAAATTACAGAATGATTCGTGGATGTTGGAACTTACTTAGCGAGAAAATGAGCAGAAATAGCCATGCTCTCTCCCTCACACCATATCTGAGATACATCCGAAAGGCAGAGAAGAAGATAGGAGCATATAACGCGATTTTTATCGTGATATTATGCCCTGCGCATCGAGGGAGGCCATCTTGCGAAGCGGAGGCGACCGACGAGGTGGTTGGCGCCTATGAGTGAAGAGGTTGGGGCCCGGCGGTACACCTACCAATCGAGATAGCTGGGAGCTTATAACGACGGGGATAAAAGCCGGGTTCATCTGCGTGCACAACTTGTACTATTAATATGCATCAGCTCTGTGTTACGAGCGGATGTACTTTGAGAGTAACATCTGAAGGAATGTACAGTACCGTCCTCGCGAGAGCGATGTCCTTTGACGAATTATGACCCAGTTCCGTAGCAAATGCCTACTTCGACAAATCGATAGTCCGGTCCTCGCAAATAAAACTATTGCGATAGAGACGCTATATATGATCTTGATAGATGAAGAATGGGCTAGAGCGTTTGCTGGAATGGAGTCGGCCTGACAAAAGTTCGCTGGAGGTTTGGATAAAGATGAGGTTGTTGTGTTACCTGAGCTCGATTGACAAGTCGGGGACACGACGGGCAGGTCGACGAGACCTTGAATAACTCGGAACCCCCTTTCTTCCTTGGTCCTGCTTAGCATAGATTCGAGAGAAACCGTGTAGAAATTCTGGAACGTTCATGTACTCGGGAGTGACCTCCCCTATGAGGGAAGGTGAACACGTCGCTGACTCCCGATTCCCCAAGACGTTCAGTATAGCATACGGCACAGTTCGGAGCGGTGACTCGGAAAAACCCGAGCTGAACATCACAACACATTTGGAAAGATAAGGCAAACCCTGCCGCCAGAATGTTAAGTAATAGATGTCAGATCTTCATCCTGTCTCGTGGCTTTATCCATGTACGCTTGTTCCAGTCTTCCATGTACCTGGTGTCGCATTGCCAATGATCCGCCGGAAGCCAGCGTTGGCCCGTCGGAACAACTTGAAGGGAAATACAAATTCGGAATTCACACTCGGATCCAGCGGACTCAGATCAGGTTGGACGACGACTCGGACTACATACTAGGTTGTTATGAAAAGGATCAATCCGTGTTCGCTGCCGGTGAGACTCTGTATGAAGGACTAGTAACCCGGCGACAGCAATCGGTACTACTGGCACTAGTGCTAAGTACTATTCGGTGGTTCAATATGCAGTGACTATGGGAACTACGGCTGTCACAGGCCCCCTACGGTTCAAACGTTCAAGTTCGGCAAGCTACTTGTCTGGTGGCTTGTCACAGCTACATATCATTTGACATTGGCGCTTCTAGTTACGCGTACCACAGGTGGGTTGCGTCTTACAAATAATAATAATAATGTATGCGTTCCTTACCTTGTCACATTGGACCTCCCCAAGGCTCAATTGAGCTGGAGATTTGACCCCTGCCAGCTATTTAATGTTGGGGTGACAGGGAACATCCCTTCCAACCAGTGAGTTGTCCCCCCATTTATTCCATCATGATCACCATGCTTTCCTCGCGGCTATCCATACTCTCTGTCTGTGTCGCGTTGCTTGTAGTTTATCTACACAATAAGAAGGCCGGACGTCGCCGTCTGCCCCCTGGACCCCCGCCAATTCCAGTGTTAGGTAACGTTCACGGGATCGACATTGGCCATCCCTGGAAAACGTATACAAAGTGGCGTAAAGAATATGGTTTGTTCCATGATACGCAGCCTCAGTCACTGGTCCTGACCGACGTGTTCTTCTAGGTGACATCATCTATACTCGACTTTTGACTCAGAACATCATTATAATCAACTCGGAAAAGATCGCGCTCGACCTCCTCGAGAAGCGGTCCAACAAGTACTCCAGTCGCCCTGAAAGCATCAGTATCATGAACGATCTGTAAGGTCACCTTTTTCCCTTTGCTCGTACATCTCTCTTTCGTTGACAAACTCGCCAAAGTCTTGGAACAGAGTGCGCTTCTGTATTTCTGCCATACGGCAACCGCTGGCGGCTTCACCGCAGACTTTTCCACCAAGCATTCAATTTCAGCGTGGCTCCATCGTTTCGTCCCATCCAAATGCGAAAATCCCACGATTTGATCATGCGTTTGTTATCGAATCCGCATAATCATTCAGAACACTTAGAAATGTAAGACACTTCCGTTATGAGTTCATGGAACTGAAATCGCAGTTTCGACAGCTTAAGTATCTCAATCATCGTGTCCATTGCGTACGACTACGACGCATCAACCAAAGATGACCCCATCGTTGCCCGTGTCGAGCGCATCCTAAATATTGCAGTCAAAGAATTGCAACCGGAGGTGACCGCTCTAGTAGCTGTACTTCCGATCCGTAAGTGCATTCTGTATGTTTGATAGCCTTATTGACAGGTCACCTCCACAAAATCAGTCAAATATCTTCCAGCTTGGTTCCCTGGTGCAGGGTTCCAACGTAATGCTCTTATCTCGCGGAGGAATGCCCCGGAATGGCTAGAAGTGCCATTCGAATATGTAAAGAAGGGCATGGTTAGCACCAGTCATCTGTATCACATCGTGGTTTGACTATTAAGCTAATGGGCGATGTTGGGGGTTCATCGTAGGCGGAAGGTACAGCAGGACGGTCTATGGCATCAGATGCCCTGCTGAGCATACAGGACAAGGTGTACACGGAAGATGAAGCAGCTTGGATCGAAAAGGGAGTGAAGGAAGCGTGCGCGAGTGTGTACGCTGGTAAGTCCACACTTTGGAAATGTTGGAGTAAGCTGTGCTCAAACCACGCGAAATTAGCTGCGTCTGAAACGGTAGGAAGCTATACTTCCGTATTGCCAGGTGCCTTCCATTGAGACCACACTGCCCCCAGACTTATTCCACTCTCATGGTCTTTATTTTGGCGATGGTTCTATACCCTGATGTGCAAACACAGGCCCAAGCAGAAATTGATTCAGTCATCGGAGATGGACTGCCAAGGCTCCCTCATTGGGACGATCGACCCTCGCTTCCTTTCGTCGATGCTGTACTCAAGGAAACACTGAGATGGCACCCAGTTTTACCTATGGGTAAGTACAGTGAACAATACCTACCGGGTGCGGAACTGTGACCGTTTCAAGGTATTCCACACGCAACTGTGGACGATGACATCTACGAAGGATATCACATCCCCAAAGGTCGATCGTTTCTGTTTGGACTGAGGGCTTTACTAACGGCTTTACTCATGTTCAGGAGCGACGGTGATAGCGAATTTATGGTACGTGTGTGATGGACAGTTGGATCTCTCCATGAACAAACCTGTCTCCAAGGGCAATTTCGCAAGATCCAGTTACGTTTCCCGAACCAGAAAAGTTCAAACCCGAGCGTTTTCTAGGCGAGAAAGATCAATCAATTGATCAACTTTCGTTTCCTTTCGGATTCGGCAGACGTGTTTGGTACGTGCATCGTGTTTTTGTTTTTGCATTTCCTAATCCTGTGGCTGGTAGCGTCGGGAGTCACATTGCGGACCAGTCGCTTTGGATCTCGATCGTTTCTATGCTCGCTGTCTTCCGATTCGAAGCACCATCTTCTTGGGACCCTGGCCTGGATGGTGTCAACGTAGAATGGACTGAAGGCATAACCGCGTGCGTCCCAACTCCGGCTGTCTAACATATATTTTGACCTATTTTCCTCAGGCGGCCCAAAAACGTACCATGCATAACCAAACCACGACACGAGAATTTCAGTTCAGAAAGGCTTGCACAACTGGTTGGGTTGGCTACCAGTGCGTTGTAACAACGAGAACGGTACATCCGCGTGCACAACCCATTTCATATTGTGACAGCTTATGGGCCACCAACTATGTAGTCCACATTGTTGCAACGAACATTTTTTGGGAGAATGTCCGATACCACTGGCAGCGGGTATTCCGATATACAACCTTCTTTGTTTTCAATCATTTCAAGCTTTAAGGTACATGGCCTCCGAGCGCCTTCATTGGTTATACTATATTCCTCTCTTCCAAGCTCTATGCCGATAACAACGCCCTGGCAGGCAATCCGAGCTCACGACAGATATTTTCCATATGTTCACGGTCCTTCTCCGACGCGTTGTCGCCAAACGCTGCGTCCATCTCTTCCAACGTCTGAGCACCCGGCTCATGTCAGCGACATCAGCAACTTGGAAACGTCTGTCAACACTCACTCTCCCTTTTGTTTCTGGATAGAACAACACTGCAGGCAGGGAGAATGGATTGTGAGCTGCTTGAACATTCCCAAACATCTACGACACAGGTCGGACTTACACGTCGTCAAGAAAGCCAAAACGGCGAATCCTGCAAAGAAAAAGTAAGTTCCTCCATTAGGAATTTGAGTCAGCATCGTGGGGGAGACCAAGCCGATGACACTATTCGGAACGATAGTCAGACGGTAAGTCATGAGTCGTGCGTCGAGAGAACTTACAAGTTGGACATCCACGTGGTGGAGGTAGTGATCGAGATACCGGTGGACCTCAAATGCAAGGGGAAGATTTCACTTGGAATGACTAGGAAAATAAATAAATAAAGTATGATCAGCCCGACGGTTGCAGAGCGTCATAGCAAAAAATCATTACGTACCCCAGCCAATCGGAGCCCACGAATACGAGAAATTTACATCGTAGATGAATACGAACGCTGGATCGCGGAAGCATTTGTGTCGAGTTTCAATATATCATCGAGACGCGGCGTACCTATGGCTGCATGTCCTGCAGTGGCATGTGATGGCCAGTCATGACCAAATGCAGCGATCAACGAC
>JBBPLL010000043.1:20875-93334 GCA_038089755.1 Leccinellum rugosiceps | reverse complement strand
CCACCACCTCCACCTCCTCCTCCCGCATCGATCCGGTCACCGAGCTCCCAGCCAGTTTCACCTCACCAGCCTCAGTCACACTTATCGTCCCCGCTCCCGCCACCCCCACCCTTATATGGTCAGGGTCCATCTATCCCAGTTTCCACTGCGCGACAGTTGGAACAACTGAAGGATGTTGAGCAACAAGAATCGCATGAAGACAGTGATCATCAGGGTCAGATAGAAGAGGACGGACGGAAACGCCACGAAGATCTACGGAAACAGGAAGAGCTAAGGAGACAGGAGGAGGATGAGCGGGAGAGGCTGGAGGAAGAAGCGCGCAAAAGAAAGGAAGAGGAAGAACTAAAAAGACAGCAGGAGGAAGAACGCAGGAGGCAAGAAGAATACACGATACGGGAGGAGGAAGAACGTAGGAGAATAGAGGAAGAACGGAAGATGCAGGAGGAAGAGCGCAGAATAAGGCAGGAGGAAGAACGTAGAAGAGAGGAGGAAGAACGCAAGAGGCAGGAGGAGGAGGAGCGCAGAAAGCAAGAGGAGGAGCGCAGAGTAAGGGAAGAAGAAGAACGTAGGAGACAGGAGGAGGAACAGCGCAAAATGCAAGAGGAAGAACGTAGGAGAAGGGAGGAAGAAGAATGCAGAAGACAGAAGGAAGAAGAGCGCAGAAGGCAAGAGGAAGAACGAATCCAACGAGAACGAAAAGAGGCAGAGGCAGAGCGTCGCCGCGCTGAGGAAGCAGAGGCCGAAAGAAGATGGCAAGAGGAATTGGCTCGGATTAGAGCACGCGCTGAACAAGAAGCTGCTGATGCAGCCTTTGTGCGTGCTCAGATGGAGGCAGAGGAGGCAGAGCGACGGAAGCAAGAAGAGGTAGATCTCGCACTCGTGCGACAAGTACAAGAAGAGGCTGAATTAGAAGAGAGAGTCGCACAAGAAAGGAGGCGACAGGAGGAGGCAGATATGGAGGTTGCGAGACGTGAACAGGCTCACGAAGAGGAGCTAGAGAAAAGGAGACAAGAAGAAAGGAGGAGGAGGGCGGAGGAGGCCGACCTTGAGTTGGCGAGAAGGTTAGATGTGGAGCTGAATTTGCGCGCGGAATCCTCGCTAAGCAGCAACGATCAGAGCAGGCAGAGGAGAGCAGCTAGACATTGACTATACCCACTACACTTTTATCTCTAAGTAATCCATCAAATTTTTGAAGATGCAAACCACAGTTAGACTCGTTCAGATCGGCCAGTGCCTTGGAAAAGGAGAAAGAAAGTTGATGCTTAGAAATGGCAAACCACACTGCTTTCAAGTTCCAGCACCCTGGATTAGTAGCTCCACTCTGAACGTTCTTGAGCTGGATTCTTTCAAAACCGACGACACCATGATCACCACGATGCCCAACCTCACTCCCAACGACGGCGTGCAGACCCCTTGGATCGCTTTCGGTACAGGCCCGTGTACTGTGTTCTATTCTCCGATATCATACAACTCACTATCGACAACGGCTTCACACACCTTGATTGTGCCCAGGCATATTCCAACGAGGGAAGCGTAGCATCTCCGCCTCCAGAAGGACACGCTCGGAATTCTATATTGCCACTAAACTCCTTGCTTGATAGCCCGAAATCCATCCATATGTGTCGCAGTCCATTCAACCAGTGATCGAGCTCCACAAGGCCTACATCGTGACTTCTTCGTACAGAGGCCTTCCCCCCAGAGCCCACGGCGGCCCAATCGACCCGGTGGTCCACAGAATCCGCGCGACTCAAGGAATCCAGAGGCAAACCAGTCACTAAAGGACCGCAGCAAAGGGGCATCCTGGTGGTAACGTCAGTCTGCTGTCCTCACACCGTTAAAAAGGCTCACCCTTCAGCACTAGCAAGACAGTGAATTATGTAAGGAATGCTTGGACCAACGTCTTGACTCCTAAGGAGCTTCAGTCAGTAGATGTTGCTGGGCTCAACTTCAGAAGAAGTTCTTCGTGAGTTGTTCCTCCACGACGAACAGTGGACTACTTATGTATCTTGACCCACTCCAGTGATTGAGTGATGCGTTATGATCCCTCAGATAAGCGAGATGAAGTTAGTGCACAAATGTGTTGACTAAATGTAATATAACATAGCAGAGAAGGATAACAATATGTTAAAGGACAGCAGGCCGTGCTTGAGGCCGTGCAGAGCGGTCATCACTAAAACATGAACTTAACTTAAAAGGCCTTTCACATATCTCAACAACTCCCGACCCTATATGAATGCCAGTGTCAGCGACATCCAATATAGCGACGTCTTATACTAACCCCATTGGTTTTAACGCCAGATACCATAGCCTTGACTCCTTTCAACTCTGCAGAAGATGCTGGGTTGTCGAGGTCGTCCCTAGGCAGAAACCGAGAAAGACGCTGCCGCTGACTGAGTTCAAAACGCTGAACGACGGTCAATACCGCTCGCCACCCCTCTGTAGCGTTCCCATCCGAGTCGATGACAGGTGAACGCGAGAATGAAGGAACCACCGACGAACGGATAACGTAAGGGCAGTAGGATCGATGTTCTTTCGCTGGATCAAATTCTCTTCGGCGTTCACAAGACGCTTCTGAACCAACTTCGTGTTGTGCTGATGGTGCTGTTGTATCGTTCCTGGAATACCCCCAAAGGCCAATCCGTCTATGACAGAGTATGCAGTACACAAGCGAAGCGTCTCCGGGAATAGCGGTGGAATGGTCAGACCACGGGTGTCTTATACGCGAAGACGCCCTTGCGCGGTCGGGTGATACAGTGAATTGGGAGATACTCATCCGCGGTGAACCAGATGGTGTTGATGAACTGGCCCACTCTCGCACGTGGCTTGAGACGGAACTGGTACGCGTTAGTGATGGGGTCGGAGGCCGAGAAGCGGAAGGACCATATGACCCAGCGCGCGAAAGGAACAGAGAGGATGCATGGGAGAGATCGCTGCTCGTCGTAATCGGCGCTGGAACCCACCCAAAGAGCGCTACGACGACGGCAGTATCCGAAGGGGTTACGGGATCAACGGTCTCGTCGACATCCGAGTCAGAGCCGTGTTCTGATACCCTTCTTTCAGATTCCCTTGAAAATATGGAATGTAGAGAACTCAGTTCTGCGGCGGTCTGAATATATTTTGTCAGGAGTAGTCTGTGAGAGGTGATGAAACATACAAGTGGATGCTTAATGGCTACGTTGGCAAGTATGGGTTCAAGGGATACAGCCATGGCTCTCAACTGGCGAACCATCACAGCAGGCGTTTGAAGAGGTACCCGATAGATCGAGGCTAAGAAAAAAAGTCATGATCTCATGCTGAAGAGAGGAGAAATGCTACTCACGCTCACACTGCCTGGTTTTCCAAGGACATCCATCCTTATGCATTTCCACAAGATTAATGCGTTGTCTCTCGACTAATGTACGAGCTACAGAAGGAATCTCAGTAGGTGCACCTACACCAAACCTACCTTCTTACCAGCGTCTTTATTCATGCCCTCGCGACTAGCAAGCACCCAAGATATGTCGCATATTCCGCAGACGAGTCTGTCTTTTCCATCGTTGATCCAGCCACACCTTGCCGCTGCAACAGCGTCTATTTGAGGTGGTTTGTTGGCGTATGTAGTGATTTTGTAAGTGGCTAGGCGGGAAAGGAAGGAATCCGTGGAAGAAGGTCTGTACTCAGATACCGACTTAGCGAGAGGTGTCGATGTGAAATGATAAAACGAAGATGTTTTTTTGTGCTGCGACACAGATCGTGCAAGGATAGAAGCAAGGTGAGGTGCGCTTTTTGAGATATCTAATACAGGTGCACTAGATGAATGGCGTTTCAGATGTGTGGGGTTTTACTATGCCAACGAACTGACGCGGAAGAAAGCTGGGACTGCTCCTTGGACGTTATGCCAAGCTTTGTCAACATTGAATATGCTGAGCGAGCAAGGCGTGGTCGTTTCGACGGCGTCGGTGTCTCGAAGGCGGTTGCTAGAGATGGGGACACAGCGGTCCCGTCCAAAGTGCGGATTGCATCTTCGAGCTTTCGCTGCAGAACGGGTATTTGATGAGAAATAAGATGGCGTAGGGGAGTAAAATTTTACAGCGAACCTTTGTTGTGCGCACCGAGGAAGATGGTGTTGGTTCTGACATGGACAAAACGGACAACGGCGTGTTGACGGCGTGTGCCACTGGTAGGCGAGATTGGTCAGACAAGGGGGTAGATTTCCTGAACGGGAAACGACCACCCAAGGAGTTGCCGCTTGGCGTGCTGATCCTCTTGCTCTCGGTGGCCTTCGCAGCTTGTCGCTCGACGGACCCAGCAGCACAGCGAGCTCAATTTATTAATCCCATCCGCGCGCTCGCTACACATTGCACTTCACGTGTAATCGTAATGATCGAAATTCACGCCGCGGATTCCTTACTAGTTACTGGACTCGGTTCTGAAGGTTTGACCCATGGACCACACTTCCATGGCACGTTACTGATTGTACTGCATTCAATGCGTGTCAACATATGTAAAACGTGTAACGACACCACAATTACATGTTGGTGTGCACGGCGGCTGGGGCTCATGTATCACATACCACAGCCCCATTAGTCGGTGGACGATCCTTCCGTGAGGTTCAGACGTAAGTTCAGTATATGAACCAAGATAAGACATGGGGTAAAAAAACAACTCACTCACCACCATATTCAAATTAGATAGCAGCCCTGCGAAGATTCTTCGATCCAGCTACGAGTTCCGGTGAAATTCAAGACTGGCCTTTTGAACGAGTTTAGCAAATTCAGTGTTACCGGAAACAATGTGTGGCCAGTCCATTTTCTGGTGATCAGTCTAGTGACACATCGAAGAGGCATGCGTCCGTCCACGCCGCTGATAAGGTTATTCGTTATGGCCACGATTGGCATCGATGACCCTAATCGTCGTCAAAAGAAGGGAAGGCCGCAAGGTGTGCTTGGAGCGTGCAGATTATGCGACTGTCATGAGGCGTCCATCCAAGATACAGAGACAAGAGGTGCACTGGTCGCAATGTATTGTTCAGTGACGTTACAAAGGAACACGAGATTCTGGAAGACCCTCCGAACCCAAAAAGTCCAAGTCAGAGCAGGACGTAATTATGTAATTTGACAGTTGAAGGTCTCTACTAAGTAACTGACCTGTGAATATGTGAATGCCAACGCGTATACGTAAATCCACGTGACCCAATGTTTTTTGGGGAAAGCAACGCGCGGCGGTATAGCTAAACCAAAAAATTGGGACTGGGGTGCATATAAAACCCTCCTCAGTCGCCACCATTCTTTTCTCCGTACCCTCTGCCCGTCATCCATTGCATACTAAAAATGTCTGTTCACAACAATGGCGAGGCAGTCTGCGAGTCTGCCATCTCAAAGCGTCCTTTAGTGATCGCCGTTCCAAACACTAGAGTACGCGTGCGTAAATCGTCTCGTGTCGGCACCTGCTCATCTCTCGTCGTGCTTTTAGGTCTCGATCCCAGTCTGCGCCAACGGCAATGTATGGATCGCAGCTGAAGTCCTTAGGGATGACTTCACGCATATCCAGAAGCAAGTCGATACCTTAGACGACGCTACGGATCCTCAAACTACCCTTCAGCTGGAGGTGGACTTATTTGCACGCTTTTTGTCTTTTGTCGCACAAAGGTTATCTGATGATTACCAATCCACAAAAGCGCGCACCTCCCTCCTCCTTCACGCCTTCACGTATTTTGTCTCTTCATACCTCTCTGACACCGACATCTTCTCTTTTGTGAAGCAGTTTGATGTTACGATCCGTACTTCGGTGTTATCATCTTTCTTTGCCTCGCGTGCAGCTCTCGAGCAACACAACGTTGCTGATATTCCCAAGCCACCCATCTCCGCTATTCTTTCCGCCTCCTCCGAAGGAGAGGCCTCCATATATGCGCTCTTCGGTGGCCAAGGAACGAACGAAGTCTACTTTGACGAACTCCAAGCACTCTACGATACCTATAAGCCATACGTTTCGCCCCTAATCACTGCAGTTACGAACGAGATACTTGCCCCGCTCGTCGCGGCGCGTCAGGCGTCAAGTTTCTATAATTACGGCATGGATATCGCATCGTGGCTCTCAGGAGCAGTCCCGCGCCCGCCAGTCGCGTACCTTGCATCAATTCCCATATCACTCCCTCTCATTGGCCTGACGCAGCTCATTCAATATCTAGCCATCTGCCGCGCCTTAGGACTCACTCCTCGTCAACTTCGCGATCACATCGCCGGTACAACAGGTCACTCGCAGGGCGTTGTCTCTGCTGTAGCCATATCCGCTTCCACCTCTTACGATTCTTTTGACATCAATGCGAAGAAAGCAATTCGATGGTTATTTTTCTGCGGCATGCGAGGACAGGAAGCGTTTCCTGTGTTGGCACTTGAGCCTAGCATTGTGCAAGATGCTATCGAAGGCGGTGAGGGCCAGCCTTCACCCATGTTATCCATCAATGGTCTCTTACTTTCGGCATTGTGTCCACACATCGAGGCGACGAACAAACATTTGCCCCCAAATTCTCAGCTGGCGATTTCTCTGTACAATGGTCCAAGGAATTTTGTCGTGACAGGGCCTCCTCGTGCACTGTATGGCTTGGTAACAAACTTGAGGAAGGTCCGAGCTTCTAATGGACAAGACCAAAACAAGATCCCATACTCGCAGAGGAAACCTGCCTTTAATGTTCGCTTCTTGGTCGTCAATGCGCCTTACCATAGCTCTTACTTGGAGAGTGCCACGGACAAGTTGTGTAACGAGGATATGGGTGGCGAAGAACTATGGACCTCCGATGAACTTGGGATTCCTGTCTTCAACACCGAGAGTGGTGAGTTATATACGTGGTCTCCTCTTCCATTTTCACTGAACGACCCCCCAAGGTTCTGACATGCGCAAGAGCTCGACATCGATCACTCGGTCGTTATGTGATCAGATCTTTACATCACCCATTCACTGGGATCTTGCGACCGCGTTCCCAGAATCCGCAACTCATGTTATTGACTTCGGGCCAGGTGGCTTGAATGGCATCGGTCCTCTTACTGCCCGTAACCTCGACGGTCGTGGAATCCGTGTCATCATACTGGGCGACAACGGTCGCGGTGAGGCTGAATTCTTTGACGTCGAAGACGTTCAGTATGAGGAGTGGTGGAGCAAGAAGTACGCACCGAGGCTCGTCAAAACAAGGTAGGAAAATCACCAGTGTTTCTTACCACTCTGATGTTTTGTCTTAGCGACGGAAAGATCCACTTGGACACTCCTTTCTCGCGATTGCTGGGCAAAGCTCCAATCATGGTTGCGGGTATGACGCCCACTACTGTCAAGGCAGGCTTTGTCTCCGCAATTCTTTCGGCCGGTTATCATGTTGAACTGGCTGGCGGCGGTCACTATAACCCAGCGGCGCTTCGCACTAAGGTTGCCGAGATTCAGTCCAGAATCCCCCCCGGGGTCGGGCTTACTCTGAACTCCTTGTATATCAATCCTCGTCAATTCGGCTTTCAATTCCCTCTGTGGCAGGAGATGCGTCGCGAGGGTTTGCCAATTGAAGGTTTCTGCGTCGCGGCCGGTATTCCTAGCACAGAGAAGGCTGCTGAAATCATTGGTGGGCTACGCAGCGCAGGTATCAAACACGTTTCGTTCAAGCCAGGCTCTGTGGAGGGTATACGCCAAGTTGTAAACATTGCTGCCTCCAATCCGGATTTCCCCATCATTCTGCAGTGGACTGGTGGTCGCGCCGGGGGACATCACTCGTACGAAGACTTTCACATGCCTATATTAAAGACGTACAGTTCTATTCGTCAGCAAGATAACATCGTCCTTGTCGGAGGCTCCGGTTTCGGTGGGGCCGATGATCTTTGGCCGTACCTAACAGGCGATTGGTCGAAAGACCTTTTCAATACGCAACCTATGCCGTTCGACGGTTTCTTATTCGCCAGCCGTGTCATGGTAGCTCAGGAAGCCCACACGAGCTCTTCTGTCAAAGATCTGATTATCGCCGCGCCTGGTATCGATGACAAAGATTGGGAAAAGACATACGTCAAACCGACTGGTGGCGTCCTTACTGTCCGTTCAGAGCTCGGCGAACCCATCCACAAGATTGCTACCCGTGCGGTCAAGCTTTGGAAAGAGTTTGACGACACTGTCTTCAATCTGCCGAAGGAGAAGCGTAGTGCATGGTTGGCTGAAAATAAAGCCGATATCATTGAGAAGTTGAACAGGGACTTCGCAAAACCATGGTTCGGATGGAAGAAGGATGGTAGTGTTGCTCTCGACCTTGGTGATATGACCTATGAAGAAGTCACGCTTCGAATGATCCGCCTCATGTATGTTACTCACCAAGACCGATGGATCGACCCCAGTCTACGCAACTTGACCGGCGATTGGCTGAGACGTGTCGAGGAGCGCTTTGCAGGTGTGGACGGCGGCCCTAAACTCAGTATTCTGCAGAGTTTCAATGAACTCGACAATCCATCCGCTTTTGTTGATGCTTTCTTCGCGAAGTATTTCGATGCTACCCGCCAGCTTCTCGCTGCGGAGGATCGCGCCTATTTCCTTACCATCTCCCAACGTCCGGGACAAAAACCGGCGCCTTTCATCCCTATCCTTGACGCTAATTTTGAGGTTTGGTTCAAGAAGGTCAGAATTCTGCGTGTTAACAATTTCTGCACCTAATATCAGTCCTGACTAGGATTCTTTGTGGGCTGCGGAAGATATTGAAGCAGTGTTCGACCAAGATCCCCAGCGCGTGTGCATTTTGCAGGGTCCCGTCGCCGTTCAACGCTCGACAGTCAAGGATGAACCGATCGGAGAGCTTTTGAGCAACGTTACCGCCAAGCTTGTGGAAAAACTTCTAGAGCGCTCGTACGGAGGGGATGCTTCCAGAGTCCCTACCATTGACTACCTCGCTCCTGCGGCTGAGGAGGTGGATATTCCTGACGAGGTTGAATGTAAAGAATCTTCTACCTCCACCACTTACGAAATTAGCGACCCCATTCCCGAAACCTCAGAGTGGCTTGAGGCAATTTCTGGCTCGGAGCTAAATTGGCTTAAAGCTCTGTTGACTTCGAAGACCATTTCTCAAGGTCGAATGTATATCGACAATCCTCTTCGTCGATCCCTTGCTCCGCGCTACGGACAACGTATTGTGGTGGATACCGAGGACGGATCTCCGACTTCAGTTAGGATCTATGGTGCAGGACGATCCTGTGGTCCTCATAAGGCCAACTTCAAGGCTGTCGAAATCGCCTATACCACATCGTCCGGTTTGATTGATGTGACGTTTTTCGAGGATCGCCAGGATGTATCAGTCCCTTTGTTTTTCCAGTTCAAATATGTCCCGAGCATGGGTTCCATGCCTATTCACGAAGTATCCGAGGGGCGCAACGGCCGTATCAAAGACTTTTACTGGAAATTATGGTTTGGGGAAGTCCGGTCTCGACCGGACCTTGATGTCCATGAGACATTTATTGGTCCGGAAGTCGTGATTTCCGCTAAAGATGTCGAGAACTTCTGTAACGTCGTCGGGAACCAGAACGAGGCATTCAAGACTGCGCGTACCGAAATTGTCAAAGCACCGATGGATTTTGCTATTGTGACGGGTTGGCAGGTATGTCCCTCGAGTACTATAATTGCACGGTTGAAATGGCTCAGACCATCACCCTGGCTAGGCTATCATGAGATCCATATTCCCCGACGCGATCGACGGCGACCTATTGAAACTTGTCCACCTGTCCAATGGCTTTCGTCTGATTCCAGGTGCTAGACCGTTGGAGGCAGGTGACGCGTGTATTGCAGACGCTCGTATCACATCCGTCAAGAACACGGATGCTGGCAAGGTTGTTCGAGTCAAAGGCCATGTTTTCCGCGACGGTCAACCAATCATCGAGGTCGTGTCATCTTTTCTCTACCGCGGACTTTTCGACGACTACGTGAACACCTTCGAGACGGTAGATGAACCCGACTATGTTGTCCAGCTGCACAATGATGCCGCTGTTGGTGTACTCCAGTCCAAAGAATGGTTATTGTGGGAAGATGAAACCATTCCTCCCAAGGCCGGTATGACTCTCGTGTTCCGCATACAGTCTCAGGTCACCTTCAAAGACAAAACTTCGTATCGTGATGTTTGCGTCAGTGGAGACGTTTACATGCGCGATCAGCTCAAGCGATTGAAGAAGGTCGCTTCGGTGGAGTTCAATCAAGAGGGATGTCAAGGCAATCCCGTGGTGGCCTATCTTCAGCGACACGGCGTTCCCGAAGGTCGACTCACGCCCCTGACAAATGAAGGATACACAATCTCGAGCAACGCCTCGACCACCTTTACTACTCCTTTCTCCAACGAACCCTACTCGATCATATCTGGCGATTTCAACCCTATCCACGTGAATCCGTATATCTCGGATTTTGCTTCTCTTCCCGGAACCATCACCCACGGCATGTGGTCAAGCGCTGCTACACGACGCTATGTTGAGAACATTGTTGCCGAAGGCAATCCAGACAGAGTAATTGCGTAAGGCATCTGTGTGGTCTTGGCTGAGTTCGTGCTCATACACTTTTATAGATACGATGTTTCGTTCGTCGGTATGGTGCTGCCAGGGGATGAATTAACGGTCAAGATGCGCCACATCGGCATGCGGGATGGAAACATGGTCGTCAAAGTGGAGACATCCAACCAGCGAGACGAAAAGGTTCTCGAAGGCACCGCGGAGGTTGCCCAAGCTACCACAGTATACGTTTTCACCGGTCAAGGGTCGCAGGAACCAGGAATGGGCATGGACCTTTACAATAGCTCCCTTGCAGCCCGTGCAGTCTGGGACGGCGCCGACGCCCACCTTCTTGCGGTTTACGGGTTCTCAATCATCGAGATCGTCAAGGACAATCCAAAGGAGAAAACTATCCATTTCGGTGGTATCAAAGGTCAAGCAATCCGCCAGCGTTACATGGATATGACATACGATACCATGGACAAGGATGGCAACGTCAAGACGCTTCCTCTTTTCGCAGACATTGACATACGCACCCCCAAGTACACTTTCAGCCACCCCAACGGTCTGCTTTTTGCCACGCAATTCGCTCAGATTGCTTTGGTCGTGACAGAAAAGGCCGCTTTCGAAGACATGCGTGCCAAAGGCTTCGTGCAGAAAGATTGTGCCTTCGCCGGTCACTCGCTCGGAGAGTACTCTGCACTTGCCTCTATGGCTGATGTCCTCCACATCTCCGCACTCGTTGACGTCGTGTTCTATCGTGGTATAACCATGCAGCGCGCCGTCGAACGCGATACTCACAACCGGTCCAACTATGCTATGTGTGCTGTGAATCCGAGTCGTATCTCGAAGACTTTCACCGACGCCGCGCTACGTGAAGTTGTTGACACTATCTCTACGCGCACGAGCACTCTCCTTGAAATTGTTAATTACAATGTCGAGGTAAGTCCTTGACATCTACTCGCGAGTGCAAGTTTCAACGAATCGTTTCAGGGTCAACAATATGTTTGTGCGGGAGAATTGGTTGCATTGCAGACGATGACCAATGTCTTGAATTATTTGAAGGTTCAAAAGATCGACATTGCCAAGGTACGTATCCTCTCTTAGGACTGGATGAAGTATAATTTGATTTGGCGTGTGCAGCTCACCGAGACCTTCACTGTGGAAAAGGTGAAGGAAATGCTGAGCGACATTGTCTCGGAATCGTTCGGGCGCGCCAAAGAGCTTCAGGAGTCCGAGGGATACATCAAGCTTGAACGGGGCTTCGCAACAATTCCTCTTCCTGGCATCGACGTACCTTTCCACTCTAGATACCTTTGGGCAGGTGTTATGCCATTCAGGGCTTGTGAGTTTAGCTCAACCTCCTGTACTACGCAGTACTAATGAAGTCCGTGTCAGATTTGTCCAAGAAGATCAACCCCTCCCTGCTCAATCCCGATATGTTGGTGGGAAAGTACATCCCAAACTTGGTTGCCAAACCATTTGCTGTCACCAAGGAATACGCGCAGCTGATTTACGATCAAACGTCTTCGCCTCGCTTGGACAAAGTGTTAAAGAAATGGGACCAGGAAAGTTGGGCATCACCTGAACAACGGCAAAAGTTGGCGTATACAATTCTTGTGGAGCTGCTGTCCTACCAATTCGCGTCGCCAGTCCGTTGGATTGAAACGCAAGATCTGCTGTTCACGCATTACCACTTCGAACGTTTCATTGAGATTGGCCCATCACCCACTTTGACCGGCATGGCGACACGGACATTGAAAGCTAAGTACGAACCTCAGGATGACGCTGTCAGCCGCAAGCGGGCAATTCTGTGCCACGCTAAACACGCTCGCGATATCTACTATCTCTTTGAAGATGAAGCTCAGCCTGTCCCCGCATCCGCCGTGGCCGCACCCGCCGTTCCTGATGTTCCCTCAGCACCCACTCCTGCTCCATCTCCTGTTGTCGCAGCCGCTCCTGCGGAAAGCGTTGCTTCTGTTGAGGATGTACCTCTCAAGGCTGCTGACATTCTTCTCTACATCATCGCTCAAAAGTTGAAGAAGAAGGTCGAGGAAGTTCCACTCACAAAGTCAATCAAGGACCTTGTTGGTGGGAAGTCTACGCTGCAGAACGAAATTCTGGGTGACCTCCAACTCGAGTTCACGTCCGCACCGGAGAAGGGTGAAGAGCTTCCGCTCGAAGAACTTGGATCCGCTCTAGGTATTGGACATTCCGGAACCCTCGGTAAATATACATCTGGCCTCGTCTCTCGTCTTATTGGTGGAAAGATGCCCGGAGGATTCAACGCTTCCGCAATCAAGAGTTACTTGTCAAAAACTTGGGGGCTGGGTTTTTCACGTGCCGACAGTGTTCTTCTACTGGGAACTACTATGGAGCCTACTAAGCGTTTGTCGTCTGAAGTCGAGGGCAAAGCATGGCTGGACACCGTAGTTGGTGTATACGCTCAGCGCTCCGGCATATCCTTGTCTAGTGGACTTTCTGGTGGAGGCGGTGGCAGCGGGGCCGGAGGTGCCACGATCAACAGCGAAGAGTTTTTGAAGTTCAAAGTCGAACAGGATCGTTTTGCTGCTCAGCACATTGAGCTCTACATGCGGTACCTCAATCGTGATTCTCGTGCTGGAGAAATTGCTTTTGACAAGGAGAAAGCCGCGTCCGCACAACTCCAGGCTCGACTTGACGCGATCGCACGAGAGCATGGCGACTCATACATCGACGGAATACAACCTGTCTTCGATCCATTGAAAGCCCGCCACTTCGACTCATCCTGGAATTGGGTTCGTCAAGACGCGTTGTTGATGTACTATGACATCATTCATGGCCGTCTAACCACCGTCGACCGGGAACTCACCGCTCGTTGCATCGCTCTTCTCAACAGGGCGGATCCTGAGCTCTTGACGTATATGCAGTACCACATTGATCGCTGCGACCCGAGCAAAGGCGACACATATGCCCTTGCGAAACAATTCGGTCAGCAACTCATTGACAACACAAGAGAGGTTCTGGGCCAACCCCCGGTTTATAAAGATGGTAAGCGGTTAGGCGCCCATTGGTATCCGCCTAATTAATTCTACTTCGCAGTGACATTCCCCACCGCTCCCCACACCGAGGTCACGGCAAAAGGCGACATCCTTTATACTGAGGTGGTACGAGAAAACGTCCGCAAGTTGGAGGCATATGTCGAAGAAATGGCTAGCGGGGACACCATTTCTACTGTCAACATTCAGAAAGTTCAAGAAGACGTTCTCAAGCTATGGACTGTCGTCAAATCGCAACCTGGAATTAGCCAAGACCAGAAGAACCGCATCAAAGCTTTGTACGAAGGTGTTGTGCGTTCTCTCAGAAAAGGTCCAGAGCAAGCCCGGACGCGTATGCGAAATCGCCGTTCCTCGTCTCAGTTCCTTCGACCCCAAGTCTCTGCAGTCACTCCTGTATCCGATGATAAGGTACCACTGCTGCACCTCAAACGCAAAGTCGGGAGCAACTGGGAGTATTCAAGTAACCTGACTGGCGTGTACCTCGACATCCTACACGAAATAGCAACGTCAGGTACAACATTCAAGGATAAGAACGCCCTTCTTACTGGTGTCGGGAAGGGTTCCATTGGTGTCGAAATTCTTAAGGGTCTACTTGCCGGTGGTGCTCATATTGTCATCACCACTTCCCGTTACAGCCGCTCGACCGTCGAATATTACCAATCTATCTACCAAAGCTACGGAGCACGGGGTTCGGCTTTGACTGTCGTCCCCTTCAACCAGGGCTCAAAGCAGGATGTGGAGGCGCTTGTCGACTACATATATGCCACACTCGGAATGGACCTTGATTACATCCTTCCTTTCGCCGCGATACCAGAAAACGGTCGAGAAATTGACGGGTTGGACGACAAGTCCGAGCTGGCGCATCGAATCATGTTGGTCAACCTTCTCCGAATTCTTGGTGCTGTGAAAACAAAGAAAGCATCACGTCAGTTCGTCACGCGACCCACCCAGGTCATCCTTCCCCTCTCTCCCAATCACGGTCTGTTTGGCAACGATGGTCTATATTCGGAGTCAAAGATTTCACTGGAAACTCTCTTTCAACGGTGGAACTCCGAGAGCTGGGGAGAATATCTGTGTTTAGCCGGGGCTGTGATTGGGTGAGAAATTTGCTGTTTATCTCCTATCGCGTTCCATGCTCACTTAGAATGTGTAGATGGACAAGAGGCACCGGGCTGATGGATGCCACAAATACTGTTGCACACGAGCTCGAGAGTTATGGCGTTCGCACCTTCTCGGCGAAGGAGATGGCATTCAACATCCTTGGACTTATGCATCCCCTCCTCTTCAGCATCACACAGGTTGAACCAATTTGGGCCGACCTGAATGGTGGAATGGATCGCCTGCCAGACTTGGCTGAGATCACGACTCGCATTCGCCAAAGCTTAAATGAGAAGAGCGAGCTTCGACGCGCCATTGCCAGGGACAATGCTCTCGACTTCAAAACCATTAACGGCGTTGAAGGCGAAAGGGTGTTGCAAACCGTCAACGTTATTCCCCGCGCCAATTTTAAGTTCGACTTCCCTGCGCTTGAGCCTGTAAGTTCCTTTGAGGAACTCAACAAACTTCGGGGGATCATCGACTTGGAAAAAGTCATCGTTATCACTGGATTTGCTGAAGTCGGTCCCTGGGGAAGCTCGCGCACGAGATGGGAGATGGAAGCGAAGGGGGAGTTTACTATTGAAGGTTGCATTGAGATGGCTTGGATCATGGGCTTCATCAAACACTTCGATGGCCGTCTCAAAGACGGTTCTTTACACGTCGGCTGGGTTGACGCGAAGACCGGGGAACCCGTCGACGATAAGGACGTGCGCGGTCGTTACGAGAAAGACATTTTGAAGCATGCTGGTGTGCGCTTGATCGGTAAACTCTTTTGAATTGAGCATGTAGTCGAAGAAAATTAACGTGTCCACAGAGCCTGAACTGTTCCGCGGTTACGATCCCAAGAAGAAAGTATTCAACCAAGAGATCGAACTTATCCATGATTTGGAGCCGATTGAAGTTGCTCGATCAGAAGCAGAAAAGTTCAAGTATGAGCATGGTGACAAGTGCGACATCTGGACCGCGGAGGGTGATCAATGGTTTGTCAAGTTCAAGAAAGGCGCTCGCGTCCTCGTCCCCAAGGCATTCCGGTTCAGCCGCTTAGTTGCTGGACAGATCCCAACTGGTTGGGACGCTGGGAGATACGGAATTCCAGCGGATATTATCGCTCAGACAGACAGGGCCAGTCTTTGGGCGCTGGTGTGCACTGCAGAAGCCCTCAACATGTCTGGCATCACTGACCCTTACGAACTGTACAACCACCTTCACCCTTCCGATGTTGGAACTTGTATAGGGAGTGGTATGGGAGGTACAGAGTCACTCGCCAAGATGTTCAAAGACCGCCGAGAAGAGAAGGAAGTACAGAACGACATCCTCCAGGAAACGTGAGCATACCCAATCTTCAGTCCAAATTCAATCGCTCACTCCGTTGTCTAGGTTTATTAACACTGTTGCCGGTTGGGTTAACCTACTTTTGATGTCCTCGAGTGGACCCGTGAAAATCCCTGTTGGGGCTTGGTGAGCGGTATAGTCTCTTTCCTTTTTCCTCTAGCTCATTCTCCTGGTAGCGCGACTGCCCTTCAGTCCCTCGAGATTGCATGCGATACAATTCTTTCCGGAAAGGCAAAGGTGATGATTGCTGGCGGTTTCGATGACATTAGTGAGGAAGGCTCGTTTGAATTTGCCAATATGAAGGCCACGAGCAATGCTGAAACCGAGTTTGCCATGGGGCGTGAGCCCACGGAGATGTCGCGACCCGCTACCACAACTCGCGCAGGGGTAAGTAAACACTTCAATCCAGCGCACCCTTTTCTTGATTCAGTTGATTAGTTTATGGAGTCCCAAGGAACTGGTGTCCATATTGTCATGAACGCGAAGACTGCCATCGAACTTGGCGCTCCAATCCGTGGCATTCTAGCATTCACCTCCACATCAACGTAAGTTTGTCAACCAATGGTCTGCAAACCATGTATTCATTCATTTTAGTGATAAAGCAGGGCGTTCTGTTCCCGCTCCTGGACGTGGCGCTCTCTCGGTCGCCCAAGAGTTACCATCTAAGTACCCTCTCCCTTTGCTCGACCTTGAACATCGGTCTCGCCAGATTACGTTCCGACGCAAACAAATCGCAGAATGGCTCGACCATGAACACGCCCAGCTCCGTGACGAAATTGCGGAACAGAGATCGAAGGATGGCACTCATGACGAAAATTACTTCGCGTCTCGCATTGCTGATATTGAAAAGGAGGCCCGCCGCCAGGATAAAGAGGTTTTGGCGACGTATGGTATGCTTGAAGGAACTGACGCTCGAGTTGGACCCCTGCGTCGTGCGCTTGCCGTTTGGGGTCTGACCGCTGACGACATCGGTGTTCTCTCGATCCATGGCACGAGCACTGGAGCCAACGAGAAGAACGAGACCGATATATGGCATAACATCCTCACTACAATGTCTCGTACTCATGGGAACGCCGTTCCTGTGATGGCTCAGAAGAGTCTGCTTGGCCATTCGAAGGGTGGATCGGCAGCATGGCAAATGGCAGGTCTCTTACAGACTGTCAATACGGGTATCATACCCGGGAACCGTAACAGCGAGTACGTTGATCCATTCTCGACTGCATAAACCCATGATTAAGATTTCCACTCGTAAAGCAACATTGATGCAAAATTCGAGGCTCATCATTACCTCATGTTCCCTTCGAGGTCCATACATACGGATGGAATCCGTGCCGGTGTCATGGTAGGTGTAATTGTCCTTCCCGGTACTTATTATAATTCACGATTCTGTAGTCTTCTTTCGGCTTTGGTCAAGTTGGCGGCACTGCTGCCATTGTCCATCCTCGCTACCTCTTCGCTTCTCTGGATCCCTCTGTCTATGGATCCTACAAGTCTCGCAACCAGAAACGCCACCAGGAGGCTTACAAAGTCATGTCTGAGATGATGACGTCTAATTCCTTGGTCAGAATCAAAGATGCACCACCCTACAGCCCTGAGCTTGAGCAGCCTGTCCTTATGAATCCCATGGCCCGTGCGACGTTCGATCCGAAGACACGCACCTACTCCTATATCGCTAACTTGGATAAAGTTGTGCCTTTTGACTCTGCGAACGCGAGGACTGTCGCTGAAGCTTTCGCATCCACCGGTTCAGTTGTCGGCCTTGGTGTTGATCAAGGTGACACTTCTTTCGTCGTCTCGTCCTTGGGGGTCTCATTTTTGTTTCGCTATTCAGAATTGATCTCTTCTGTCCCGTCGTGGAACCCGACCTTCATTGAGCGCAACTTCACCGAAGCCGAAGTCACTTATTGCCGTGCACAACCATCACCTCCGTCTTCGTTCGCCGCGCGTTGGGCTGGGAAGGAAGCGATCTTTAAATCAATGGGTATATTATCGAAAGGCGCCGGCGCTGCAATGAAGGACATCGAGATCCTTCCCAACGAGGCTGGGGTACCAACTGTCACCCTTCATGGTGATGCTGCGGCTGCTGCCCAAAGCAAAGGCATCACGCGTATTCACGTCTCTTTGAGTCATTCTGAGGTGTGTTAAATAGTAGATTGTGTAAGCGTTCGTCTACTCACACTCTTCGCAGACCGTCGCCGTCGCTTTTGCGCAATCCACGTTGTAGTTCTTGACATAATGCATGTATGTATTCCCGATGACTCTCAGCATTTCCAGACCGCGCTGTTGCAATAGTACTAGTTGTAAACGATAGCACCGAAATAAATTATTCATTTTTCCTCTCAACGCGAATAGAGTCCTTGGTTAATGATATAGTCGGCGACCGTATTTGTGACCTGCCGCTTCCATGTCCCATCCCCTGTCACAACTTTCGTTCTTACATCGCTGGAGCTGTAAGCTTGCTCCTCGACACCAATGTCGATAAATGCTATACGACCACTTGTTACGAATTGGTGTGCCACATCAAATTTATCCTCGGTTTCCTGGAACGCCTTGCAGGCGCTGGTGCTTCCCCTATATGCGCAGACAATGTGACAATCTTCTTGACCTTGAGATAGGAACGTTCGGAGTAACTGGACCATATCCAGATAAGAGGGGTAATATTTGGAAGAGAAGAGACGGACGAGGGTATCAAACCCCAGGAGAAATGTCAGTTTCGGTGCAGGAAAATGTGGGTACGATGTGAATTGACGACCGGATATACTACCAGTGTTGGGAGAATGAGATTCAATGAGCGCAGCAAGTCTTGCCTGGAGGAAATGGAGTAAAACAGTCGATTTTTCGACGAACGTCGGCTCGTCTATGATCGCGATTGCGACGTTGCCGTTCATATGTGAGGGTTTGCTACCTGATCCTGTGCTGTTTGCTGGGCGAATATCCTGTGAAAGCAGGCGCATCATTTCGAGTCGTTGAATGAGTGTTGCATCTCCTGGCTCCAAAACTTTGTCCGCGTTTCGGACAGAGAGTAACAATATCCGGGCGTCGTATGGCTCCACAGGAACAGGGCTGACAGGGGAGTGATGGTCCGAAACCTGAGACGGTGGTGGAAGAGAGTTGGCGAGCGCTAAATGCGCCAGGGTAGGGGGATTGAACGAGGAATCGAGGACCGATATGCGAAGCGTGGGATGGGCATGGGTGATTTTCCCCGGTTGAAATGGCCAGTGTTCGTGGGCCGTGTAGATGAGCTCGACTGGCGATATTCGAAGCTGTACTCTCTGTAATGCCTGCAGCGCGTGGCTGGCAAAACTAGGTGGTATGATGGAGGATGGAGGGTGTATCATCGTGAACGCTTCGGCTAGACTGGGGCAGAGGTCTCAGTACGGTCAAACGAACTACAATGACCAGCTTACTGCGACTCGGAGGGTTTGCGCTAGAGACTTGCCAGTGAGATCATTAGATTAAAGAAATGCTTAGTCAGGTGACCTATCTGGCAGTCAACGCAGCTTCTTCAGCACCCCATCAACAATTGAATCAATCATGGAGAAGGATGCAGATGGTTTCTACACACCAAAGACGGCTGACGGTAGAAAATTGGTTTCAAGAACATCTGGACACGAATACTGACTCAATCTAATAGCAGTCGCGAAGCCAGACGCGAAAGAGTCTAAGAGTGAATCAAACAAGCCGGAAGTCACGGAGGCTGCTCGATCAGGTGCGCACCGCAAGGCGTTCACCCGTGCTTCTACCAACACAGCGCAGAAACTACCGATCTAATATCGTCTAGCTTCGAAGTTACGGTGGGTTTGCCTCACATGTGGGGTAGATTGCCCATTTACCACAATTCCTAGGTAACGCTAGCAGATCAGCAAGCAGATCCAAACTCTCCTTTGTATAGTGCCAAATCGTTCGAGGAGTTGGGCCTGTTAGTCGATCTGCAGTAATGTCCACACGTTTCTCTGATAGCCGTTTGCAGACATCAAGATCTGCTCAAGGGACTTTATGCGCTAGGATTTTCGAAACCTTCTAAGATCCAAGAACGCGCACTACCGCTTCTTCTTTCGAATCCGTGAGCATTTATAGACGTGGACGAACTCTTTTTGCTGATCCATACCTCAGACCGCAAAATATGATTGGGCAGTCACAATCAGGTACTGGAAAGACAGCGGCATTCGTCCTTACCATGTTGAGCAGAGTGGACTTTTCCCTGAATAAGACACAGGTGCCAGAGAATGCATTCCTGTAAGACCGGCATCTGATTTATTCTTAGGCCGTCTGTCTCGCTCCGTCACGGGAGTTGGCACGACAGATCATGTCGGTTGTCGTGGCAATGGGGAAATTCACTTCAGTTCAGACAGAATACGCTATCAAGGACAATCTTCCTAGAGATGTCACCAGGATAACAGCTCATATTGTTGTCGGTACACCGGGAACCATGACCAATCTTCTCAAGCAAAGAGTCATAGATCCATCAGGCATCAAGGTTTTCGTGCTCGATGAAGCTGATAACATGCTTGACCAAGATGGTCTTGGAGATCAAACGCTGAGAGTGAAAAAGTAATTCATTTACATGGTCGCTTTCCACATTGCTGATGCCATGTGTTGTTAGTTTCTTGCCCCGGACAGAGCCTCCTCAAATCATCCTTTTCTCTGCCACGTTCCCTGACCACGTGCGGAACTTTGCCAACAAATTTGCACCCAACGCCAACAAGATCGAGCTCCAAAAGGAAGAATTGTCTGTAGAGGGCATTCGCCAGTTCTACATGGACTGCCGTGACGAAGAACACAAATATGACATTCTAGTCTCATTATACCAGCTGCTGACGATTGGGCAAAGCATTATCTTTTGTCAGGTAGGTGACCGTCGTCTTTTCAGTCCGCTCAGAGTGAACGTTTTCGTCTCTAGCATCGGCATACTGCAGACCGAATCTCGCAGCGAATGACTGTTGAGGGTCACAAAGTTGCTTCGCTTCACGGTGCAAAGGATGCTTCCGAGCGCGATGCTATTATTGATAGCTTCCGAGAGGGTCGGGAGAAAGTCCTGATCACGACCAACGTTATCGCCCGTGGCATTGATATCCTTCAAGTGAACATGGTCGTCAACTATGATCTTCCCTTGATGAACGAGCGCGGAAACTCCCACCCTGGTGACGGCAGGCCGGACGTTGAGACTTATATTCACCGCATCGGTATGTCCATGAGTGTAGCGGCTTGATCGGGCCTATTTTGACGGACAAAATCCAGGGCGAACTGGACGTTTTGGACGCAAAGGCATATCGATAAACTTCGTCCATGACAAGGGAACATGGTTACAGATGGAGGAAATCGAAAAGATACTCGGAAAGAGGATTATTCGCATTGAAACCAATGATCTGGATGAAATGGAAGAAGTACGTTTTCTTTATGCGTCGTCTTTGGTCAAAACAATGATGCTCTTCCCTCTAGAAAATGAAGAAGGCTTTGAAATGAAGCGTGGTACCCCACCTATGATCTGTATTCAGTCCTTTGTGGCGTTGCATTTGGTTTTCACTGTATTCCGAGTAATATTTGAAATCAGACTCAGATGCACTTGGCGATCAAAAAAGACGAATATATCGGTGTGGGCTTAGCAGGTTTGTGGGTTCGACCCGCAAATGGAGAGAACAGCGACCAAGTAATGTCCTCTGTCATGATTCGGCTGCTCTAGATCGAGATCGGAGAGCGGTCGAACGAACGAACGGCCCGGGCATTGATGGCAACAGGTTGAAGCGTTCCCAGCTGAGGGTCATCACTTGTGGGAATGTGATGTCGGATATGAGACACAGGCGAGGTGGCAGATTGCAGATGTCATCACAAGGGTAACAGGTAAAGTGCGACTGGCTGAGTTTCTACGTTGCGCCCAGAATTTACAATCCGTCGTGGTACAATGGCATGGTCTGAACGACAGGCTTACATGGATTCCAGACGGTGGGTATTCACCATGAAGGAACGACCTAATTGATATATGTAGCGTGGTCAAGCAGAGGGTGTGAACTTTGGAACGATTTGTTGCAGCAAGACCAGACCTGGGATTGGAATATTTTGTTGACGGCTGAGGATCGGTTGAACGGAGACTACATGAGAATGGGAAAAGAAATACTCACAGCTCGTGAACTGGCAGGTCGGATGCACGATTAGATTGGATTAATCTGAAAGAGAATCACATACCACGGATGATAAAGTTGGCTAAAACTGCCACGAATAGGATGGCACTGACAACAAGCGGACCGACGATAGCATCTACGGAGAACTCAGGGCTGGAGCAAACAGAAAAAGGCCAAATACGGACCGTAGTGGCCGGGGTCGCGTTTACGAATCATGGTGATGCGGGATTGATAGAGGTAAAAGCCGTATACCTTGATGGAGAGGTACATGGGGATTCAGGGCGTGGGTTAGAAATACGCACCAAGACGCCGACGCTGAGGGCAGCATAGACGTATGCAAAGGCACGGGAGACGGGATTACGAGAGGAATTGAAGAGGGCGACGGCGAATGCTCCGATGAGAATGGCAGCTTGGAGCCAAGAAAGCCAGGCTGGGGAGAGGATGAGTGACGATATCGAGAGAGAGAAGGAGACGAACTTCGTTCGTTTGCAAACCAAACTTTTCCCTCTACCTTGATGGCTGTCGCGACCTTGATGGGTACGCGAACGCGGGGAGGGACGGGCTGGATGGTGTTGTAGTTTGGAACTTGAACATCATCCTGTCTTGTGTATTTTGCTGGGCGATGAGCGTTTTCTGGAAGCGATGCGAGAGCGGAAGAAGAGAACGGCAAAAAGTTTGACCAGCGCACGCTCGTGACGGTGTCTGTGGTCGACTGTCTGCTATGCGACGAGGCCATGATGGTAGTACAAGGTCAGTCTAGATCACGTGAGATATCATCTGACGTCATTCGAGGACGTTCTGGACCATTCGTACTAATAAAATAAAACGAACGTCTGATCTTCGTCCTCGTTCCCGCCTCGCACGATGGGTAAAGACTATTACAAGGTCCTCGACGTTCCCCGCTCAGCGACAGACGATGAAATAAAACGTGCTTACAAGAAGATGGTACGTACTTTCACTCTCGTTCATATTCCCCTTTCTCACCTCCCTAGGCCCTCAAATGGCATCCCGATAGAAATCAGGGATCAGAGGAGGCATCCAAAAAGTTTAAAGAGGTCAGGCGCTCTCTTTTTACCCCAAAAGGCCCCGCAAACTACCCCTATCTCTCAGATCTCCGAAGCATTCGAGGTACTCAGCGACTCCAACAAGCGTACCATCTATGATCAAGTAGGGGAAGAAGGCCTCAAGGGTGCAGGAGCAACCCCCGGGGCTGGCCCCTCTGGCTTCGGTGGCTTCCCCGCTGGCTCCTTCACCTTCTCCACCGGTCCTGGTGGTGGTGGTTTTGCTCCGTCCGATCCCCAGCGAATATTCGAGTATGTATCATCTCGCGACCCTTGTCTACACACATCCTAACTTGCATCGCAGAGAAATGTTTTCCAGCGGTGGTTTCATGGGCATGGGCGGCATGGGCGGAAGGCCACCGATGGGTTCCATGTTCGATGACGGTCCAGGCCCCTCCTTCTTCAATCCAGGGGGCACGCCATACCGTCCCTCAGCTCAACAACGTTCAACATCTACACCAGCGCCCCAACCTTCAGAGATCACCCGTCCCCTCAAAGTTACCTTAGAAGAGCTTTATCTAGGCTGTACCAAACATCTCAAGGTCAACAGAAAGCTCTTGGATAACTCAACCGAGGAAAAATTGCTCGAGATTCAGGTTCTTCCGGGTTGGAAAAGCGGCACAAAGGTTCGCTTTCCCCGCGCAGGCAACGAGCGACCAAACGGCGAGCCCCAAGACCTTGTCTTCATCGTCGAAGAAAAACCCCATCCTGTCTTTACTCGCGACGGTGACGACCTTGTATGCAATCTCAAGATACCCCTGGTCGAGGCATTGACCGGCAGTGACACCAAAAAAGTCCTTGAGTTGCTAGACGGTCGCAAACTGCAGGTCCCGTGGCCCATAGGCATAATCACTCCTGGACAGGAGACCAGAGTCGGTGGTGAGGGCATGCCAATCCGAAAACAGGCTAGCTTGAAGAAGAAGGGGGATTTGGTCGTGCATTGGCAACCTCAGTTCCCAGACCGTCTAACACCATCGCAGAAAGAGGGCATTCGGCGGATATTATCATGAACGTATTCAGTACCGAACCCTCTTGTATCTTTAATATTACATTGTACTCCTAATGTACAGTGACACGACGGGTCTGTAAGACCGCGCTAAAGCCTGACTGATTTGTGAATTATGGCAGGTGTTACGCTCTTCAATGAAGTATGACAAATGAAGAAGTGTGGGGCAGGAGTGATTCAGAGTACCCGAGTACTCGGCCAGACTGCCTTCCAATGGACCACTCTGCTGCAGGCGTTGATTAAATAAAATATGTGTCTCCTTTAGCTAGTAGGTCAATGACTCGGACGCTCTAGCAGGGGAAAGGATACGGTCGCTTGATACGGCGCGATGTGCAGATATGAAAGCCACGAACTCGGAATCGCGTTCCGAATGGTCCACGTTCCAAGACAATGTTTGCCACCGAAATTTGATACTATAACCAGTTCTAGTTCAAGAGATTGGCAGAAAACACACCGGTACGCGCGTACCTGCCAGGCGTGGCGCGACGGGCTGGAGCGAACACCTGTCCCAAACATCCATCTTGACACATTCATGGTCAAAAGTGGCCTCGGGTCATCAACCGCCGTGCTGTATCATGGTTTCAAAACTCCCGGGCTTTGCGCCACCTCGACAAATGAACGATTACTCGCTCCAGCGCCGGCAAACGAAACGTGCCAAACATGAGGCCGTTGCGCAAAAGGACTATGACCTGCGAGCTCTACGATCCCCTGCGGATCTATCTATTGTAGTCCAGGCTTTTGATCGCTCTTGACCGGCGGAGCTCACTCTTTCTCGTATATATTCGTTGTGCGTTCAAAGTCCTCACCGAGCCTGCTTCTACTCACTGGCTTAGCATCCTGTGCAGGTGCATCACCGAGCGTGACTTAAACACGGTGCAAGTTGTTCACATCAGTTAACCTTCGTTCCGACAATGCCCGCAAGAAAACAAGAGCACTACGCAGTTCTGGGACTCGCCAGCGACGCAAGTGACGATGTTGTCAGAGCGGCATACAAAAAACTCGTATGTAGTCGTCGTGCGTCAGTTGCGACCGTTTTTTTCAGCTGACGCCGTCGGAACAAGGCTCTGCAGTGGCACCCAGATCGGCATCTGGTCGGGAAAGAACGTGCGGCTCAAATGTTCATTGAAGTGAGCTTCTTCGACACTGTTCCTTGCCTGCTCTGTTCCTGACGAACGACCAACAGGTGAATCAAGCGTATCACGCTCTGATGGACGGGAAAGAGAGTATGCATTGCTCGTCAACGGAAACTTCGTCAACCAGCGCTCCTCCTAGCAGCAGCGCTGACCCCGCTCGTTCTGAAACCCATCGAAAAAGTTCTCAGGCATCAAGCCGGCCACCTTCGACGAGCTCCAATTCCAGCAAGCGGTCTGGTCCCCAATCATCTTCCTCTTCCGTACCACGCGATGGTCATAGTACGTACACCAAATCTAGCACTCAGTCTAAGACCCCGCCATCCAAATCATCGTCTGGCAATTCCCATCCCCGGTCAGCCAAGCCCACTCGAGATAGGAACCAATCTAGTTCCGACCGGACGAAAAATGGATGCAAGCTCCCCAAGTCACACGATCATCTGCGTGATCCCCGCAGGTCAGCCTCCCCAAAGACGGCGTCCTCTACGTCGACGTATGGTCACAGTCCGGAGGGTATCTGTAGCTCTGTCCGCTCCAAGTCTTCCGAGAAAACCACGAATTCCTCCCCAATCGATTATAAGATGAAATACGGCCCGCACTCGGAGAATCCATCACGTAAGAGCTCGAGCAGTCCGCGCACGTCGCAGCCCGTTATTCCACCTCCGTCCGGGCATTTGCACAAGCCACCTGGACTTGGCTTTGCAGAGTGAGTATGGGTTGCAGTCTACGAATTGTGCACGTGCTCATTCTTGATATCAGCGATTTCATTCACAGACTGTCAAAAGGGACTACGAGAGGAAAAAATGGACTGACAAGCACCTTGCCTGACGATCAAGATGCGATTCCGTACGGCTCGCCACTTCGTGCGATCAATACTCCTCGAAGTGCCTCCAAGGAGTGGATTTTCCCACTTCCTTTGACGCTTGACGAGATGTACCGCGGAACGTCCTATCGGTTCCTCGTGATGAGGGAGCTGTTATCTCATCGAACCGAGGAGGTGGAAATATCTATTGCTGTCCCTCCAGGGATGCGCAGCGGTACTAGGATTGTCTGCCCACGCACGGGTCATCAACGCAAGGACGGCACTCTCCAAGACGTCGTCTTCCTGGTGGAAGAGGTTCCTGATGAGCGTTTTTCGAGAGTCAAGGACGACCTCTTTATGGACGTCTGCATTCCATGGGCTGATCCTCTTGCCGACGAAGGAGGCGAAATCTGTATCCAGGGCATAGACGGGAAAGAAATCACGTTCGCTCTACCTTATCCGATCTATGACAAAGACACCGAAGGCCAAGTCCTCGTCAAGGGTGCAGGTATGCCAATCCGGGACGGCCGCAAGACGATCAGCCGCGGTGATATGATTGTCAGGTTTGTTCACCTTACACGAGGCTTGAGCCGAGCCTCATCATCACTAATGTGACTCCAGATGGCGGGTCATGTTTCCCACTCATCAATCCAAGTGGCATGCTTTGAAGAAAGTGCTCCACTTCGAAGTCTGATAAACATGCGGAATCAAGTTAAGGTTATGACCAATTTGTAAAATTTCTCGAGGTTTTCAGGCACAGACGGGTGGGCATGGGTTTTTGGAAGACTGGCAACTTGAGGCTACACTGTACAGTACTCATGATATATGTTGATTTCTGCTTATAGCACGAGGCCATGGACAATTTCCTCGGATCTGGATGGTCCGGGCTTGCCGACCGACACTCGTCCGCGCGGTGGCCTGCGGCGGTGTACTACACGTGGAGCAAACGAGGCGACTCAGTCGTGAGGCTGTAAGCTTCCAGTCAGAATACGTCAAAAACGCGCAGCCTGCTGGGACTTCTGAAGTTCTGATCCTTGGTGTTAATTATTGAGTTTTGTCAGCTGTTCACTGCAGTATTGGAAGAAGTTCCAATGATTGGCACCGGTATGTACTAGGATGCGGGACACATAGCATTGGAACCTGTACCCCTCTGCGTTTCTTGGACAGTATTCCTGACTTCTTGGTGAGTGCTCAAGGCATTAGGAAGCGTGGATGTATCCTCTTGCGTTTCAAGGAGCGCTCCACGTGAGCGGCAGCCATTGTGATGATTCAGGCCATGAAAATGCGACGTGCACGCGGTAGGAGCCTACATAAGGCCTCCAACTGCCCAGCGCCTCCTCATATTGGAAACCCATCCCACCCCCACCAGAGAGACTCAGAATTCCAATGCCGTTGCCATTTTTTTCGAATCAAAACCGGAATCCATGGTTTAATCATTTGCCCCTGAAGGTGAGTCGACAATACTACTTGGCAGGCGGCGTGTGACAGTCTGACACCCGCTTCTCCTTTGAACTAGATTGCCAACATTGTTGGTGCCCTCTGTATCATGGGGGGGAACGTGTACACCGTCATTTCTCCTTTGGACGTGTACTACACAGGCAGAGAGACCTACTTTACTCCCTCCCCCTGGTCGTTCTTCATCTGGTAGGTCGCCGTCCTGTCGAGGTCGATTCTGGTCGTTGAGCCGGCTTGCACCCAGGCCCCTGATTCACATGTTGCTATTGGGCACCAGCATCTACCAGTTCTCCGGTCGCGGCAAAGACATCATCATCGACAAGATCGGCTGGCGACTACCCCTGCTCGATTTTCTCAATGCAATGTACATTTACTCTTGGACTATCCAGGAATACCGATATGGTACGTATGCGCCTGCCACCTCTCCCAGCCCTCCCCCTCTTTCTGACGACTATCCAAAGCCTTAGTCTTCATCCTGTTTTCCGTCTCTGTGGTAACTGTAAGTGGTCCCCCCCCTTTCCCGGTCCGACCCGTGTCCTGATGGGGCCACCTCGTCCGCCGTTACTAGCAAATCTATACAGAAGTCAAGGCAGCCGCTCTCCGCAACTTTTGCGATGAGGTGTTCCTACACCTCCCCTTTTCACTCTACCACGGCTGGACCGTCGGCCTCATCTTCCTCTCCGCGTTCGAAGCCTTTGGCGTCGACGCGCTCACCGAGCCAGCGGGCCCTTGGACCAAGGCTTTCGTATTTCTCTCCTTGTGAGCCTCTTTTCATTTATAAATTCAAAACAAAAAAAAAGCCTGGGTCCCCCCTAACGTCCAATCCAGCACTCTTCTCCAGATCGTCGATTTCGCGTACGCCTACTCCGCCGTAGAAGGCGACCTCCCAGGTTGTCTCGCCATTTCTTGGTTCCTATTCGCGGTCGTCGTCCACCAGAGCAAAGAGCGTTCCGGGTTCATCCACTGGAGTGGGCTCGGCTTCGCCATCTTTTCTCTCTGTTGGATCATGCGGTGTCTGATCGGTTTGGAACTCAAGTTCCGAGGACGCAACAACAGGTTGGGCATCGGTGAAGAGACCTCCCGCCTCTTGGGCGGTCACGGTCATCATTAGGTTGGGTAGGATGGCGAGTTTCGTTCGATCTGAACTAGTATTTGCATTGTTGGTTTTCGTATTCTTGTCGCCAAGATGTTCTCTTCTTCTTCTCTATGCTTGTGTCGACTTTTACTCGTGTATCATAATTCACTGTACATAATTTCATTTCTTCAGCAAGTCAGATGGTCGCTTGCGACCCGACGCGGTGTAAGATGCAATACAAGAAGGCAGTGGGACAACAAGGACTGGTATAATAAACGTAGTCAAAACAACAATTGTAACGCACATCCGGAAGCAGAGAGGAGCAAATACGATCCACAAATCTTAGTCAAATTTCATTGGTTCCACCCTGTTCGGAGACGGCAAACTGACGGGGCCGGACGGCGGGCCAACACGCTTTTTAGTAGGAGAGTTGTGCGGACTCTCGTTTTTGCTCGGCCTCGAAGGCCTTAGCTTGCATAACGCGAGCGGAGGAGGGCCAATGAGTCGTGATACGGTCCACGGCAGCTCAAATTTGGCTAGGCTGGCCCACTGAATATACCGAGACAACTCGAGGTGAAGAGTTGGATAATATGTTGTGGATGCTTTGCGGGAGATCTTCGGCAAGTATCAGGATCAGTTCAAAGGGAAAATAACCAACAGACCAGGATAATTCGCTCAAGACCAGATGCGAACAAATCCGTATGGAACCGGTGGGCAGACATTTCGTGATCACTGGACAAGTTAAGGTCATGGGCAGATCTCGAAATGGCGTTGATGAGCTTGAGGTGCGTTGTCTACCCCAAGAGATGAGAAACATGGATGCGATATGAATATGCAAGCGAACATACAAAATAGCCCATTGCCTCAAACTCCACACCGCCGGTCATACCTCCCGGTGCCTTAGGTTTCTCAACCTTTCCTTCATCGACTTCCGAAAGATTCCATACAGTGTTGTTTGGGTGACAGAATACCCAGAAATAATCCCTACAAACATCAGAAAGTTCCTGTAGGTATGACTTGTATATCCTTGGTCGATGCAATGATTCAATGAATGCGTGAGGGGATACTGGAGATGCAGGGGATTCTGTTGGTGGAGGAGCAGGGGTCAAAAGGAGGGCACGAATAAGCGAGAAAAAGTTTTTGTGGGGTGCAGGCAGCGTAACGATGTTGCTAGAAGACCCAGATGATTCCCATGCCTCGCGACGAAGGCGGCCACCAGACGAGGGAAGGGAGGATGCCGGATAAATTTCGAACAGGATGAGCAGCAGCTCAATGATCAGCTGACGGGTCGCTACATCGCCGGGTTTCTTATCGGAGTAAAGCAATGAGATCAACTGAACAAATGGAGTTGGACAGGAACTTCTGAGGGCAAAGCATCCGATCGAGGACGTGGAAAGGGCTTTGAAACATCTCAGTAGTTCGTGAAGCATCTGATCGTCATGCTGCTCCTCGCTTGAATTTGGATCAAAGTCTCGTTCAGAAGGAGACGAAAAATCGAACTCACCGCCATTCCACTTCGAGAATCTCGTTAAGCCTCGTCAGCAATGCACTGTAACCCCCTGCGCGAAGGAGGTCCTCCGTCCAACTAAAAAGGGTTAATAGGGACTAGTAATCACCAAAATAACAAGGTACCTTGCGGCCTCGTTTCTCAACATGAGTCTCAGTTTTTTCACAACCTCGATGTCAAGCGTAGTACTGGAAGACGACGTTAAGACGCTGCAAAACTTGACGGGGGTAGTTCCTTTGCCGAGCGCCTTCTCTTTAGATTTACTAGAGACAAGATCGGCGGGGATCACAGGTGCTTGTCCACGAGAGAGTGTTTGTGTGGCATCAGACGATGCCCCCCTCTTGTGAGACTTGTCCAAACTGTCCATAGCATGAAGGTCGGTGGTGCTCTTGCCAGCAAGGGCGGACCCCCACAGTCCGGTACGTATTGGACGACTATCTGACCCTATTGTGGAGAGAGGGGCATGAGGAGAGGTTATAGATTCGATACTGCGTGCTTTGCGTATGGTTCGGGGAGTAGACGGATCCGCCGATGCGGTAGACGGGTGGTCCGTCAAGACATGGGACGACTTGAGCATGGCAGCTTTCACCGTAGCATCCATGTTGGCGAGCTTCGGACGGAGATAGGAAGGTATTTGTAGATCGTCCTGATGACACTTTGTTGGAATGCGGAAGACTTTGGCTGGGTTATCACTCACCAAGAGCCTGTCGAATTCCTGATTGGTGACTACGGGTTCGACAGGGAAGTCAGGTAATTTCATGGACTTGGACTTTTCATGCTTCGGCCTGTCCTTGTGAGACGTCGACTTGGATGGTCGGGTCGCTGGCGCTGCAGATGCAGGATCAGGGACGTTCTCCTTGCCGTTGGACAAGTCACCGAGGCTTGTGACCATGGTGAACTCGGCTGAAGGTAACTTTTTTGAGGGTAAAATGCCTTTGAACATGATCGTAGTGGTAGAAAGTGAATAAGAGCAAGTCAAGAACGCGGTTCAGAATTCTGGACGCGTCAGTCACGTGACGATTTATTTTATGATTTCATGATAGGATTACATAATCGCACTGCCTAATGGGCGCCGTTTTAGCGTGTGATTATTGGCTTCTGATTGGATGGACAGTAGGCACAATTTCCGTGCGATCGGTATATAGTCCATGGGCGTCGCGCTCGACTTTGCTCCCGCACACCGCAGTCTCAGTCCTCAGCTTCGTACGCTCTCCGGAGTCCGTGAGTTGTTTTCCTTCGTTAATAATTATATAGCTAATGGGACACCGCAGAGACGACGACTAGTGTGTGATGCACTGCTACTACTACTTCCTTGAGGATTTAGCCACGGTGGTATATAAGGTGAGTAGGATAAAAAAACTGGCAGTGTCTAGTTTCAGACGAGCAAAAGCAGGTTTCTGCCCTGAACATGCAAGAGGTCGCGCCATTCAACTGGCCCCCCTCTGCTGTCGCGACGGTGCCAAGCGGTTTCCATCACCATCAAAACCTGATGGGCGTTGCCAAACTGACCTTGCTGCCCGACAAGTCTGGCCTTGAACAAGTCGCGCTTGATTGGGTCGTCAGTCAGACAACCCACCAGATAAATTGGGAATGCGAGCGTCCGATCGAGCGCCGACATTGGCAGTTGACGCACAAGCTGGGCAATGGTGTCGATCGACTGCATGATCTCCGGTACACCTGCAAAGCCATTAGTCCAAGTAACTTATCCTGTCAACGTCGCCCTTACCTGGAATTGCCTCGCTCAACACCGTGTACAGGTACAAGAGCGCTGTCTCCTCGTATATCTTGGCCACAATCTGCCGCGTCTCGACATTAACCGTCCCCGGAATCCCTATCATCCCCTTCATCCCCGACTCCTCCAAGACAGCTAGATCCCTGTGCAACGCCGTCTGATCTGGTTCCCGGCAGTACATTGACTCGTAAGAACGTAGGTGGCTCTCCACAATGTTTCCGCGTCGAATCAGCTCTTTCATGCTCAGGCAGCCGTTCCGCATCTCTTGTGCTTTCCAACACGCCAGCGTCGAAATCTCCGCGATACCAAGTAGCACTTCGTCTGGACATCCGGTCAGGTTGTCCACCCGTAGGTCCGAGTCTTCTTTGGCGCTCATTCCCGAGGCAGCCGACCAGAATCCTCCTCCTCCCCGGTATAACCTTCGATAGAAAGCCAAGTGTCTGGGTATTGTGTGCAGGGTGATCGTTGACATGACATCTAGCCACTGTCAACAACGAATCAGCCACAGGTACGGCATCGGTTCAGTCTCCTCACCATCGTGGCTTTCAGGGCTACCCGTCCGGCCTGACTCATGTTCAGCATTGCCAGTTTCGGGTTCTCGTGCGTGGTAATTCCAGTTTGGACCATCCAGTCATTGGCAATGTCAAGCATCGGCCGCCAGTCAGTCACGCCCCCAGAAAACAAGGAGAATGCAACGAGGTGCAGTGCAGCATTAGCGTCACCTTCTGTCAATACCCCCTCTCGAGATCTATACAATTGTGCATGGGCACTATCATAAAACATTATTGCCCGTGAGTTTTCCAGCGTGCCGTTCACTGGTTCCAGTCCTCTAGTTGTCCGAAACCGAATGTTATGTAGACTGGCCAGTGCGCATATGGCGTTTGTTAAGGGGCCTTGGGGATCTTGAGACACAACCTTAGATTTACTCGTCAGTACAGGTGAGTCCAGGTCTTAGTCAATCAATCTCACCGAGTATATTGCGTTTGCAGAAGAATTGCTTGGAAAGGCGTAAAGCGACCTTCTTACGTGCTCAAAATAGTAGAATACATGTTCGCTCTGCAGCGGATGCGCTGATAGTACGGTCGCTTCGTGGTTGAATCCAAGCGCTTGTGGATTGACACTATCAAAGGGCTGCTCAAACAGCCCAAGGTCATGTGGTGACGGGTGCGAGGAAGAGAGCGTTGAAGATGGTGTATATGGCGACTGGCTGACGAGTTGAGGTAACGATGGGTCAATCAGAGGTAAGGTTATGCTAAAAGGTGAGCTAAGTGGTAACCCTGCATTCCTCTCTCAAACGACTGAATAGGGCTTGGTGCGCATCGCTCACCAAACATTGACATCATCATCGGACTCTCGCCTTGGCCCTGCCCTTGAGTGGTGTCGACAATGGTAAGACTAGGCGTCCCAGCATCGTTAGTGAAGGTAGGAATTATTGATCCATTTGCAGGGCGTTGATATTGTTCAGCAGCGAAGACCGTGGAGGTTGACGATGAAGACGACGACGTAGCCTGTATTATGGAAGAGCGTGGTTGACCGCGGATAAGGCCGGCCCGCGTCAATTTTGCCTTTATCCCTGCTTTATAAGCCTCCACTGCACGTTTGTCCTGGAGACGGGTCAATGGTGAGCAAAAAAGCAAGCTGAAACATACACGCATCCAATCTGGACGTCTCGCACCCCACCCCAGACAGTCGATTTGCAGCCGCCTGCATGTGTGACAAGAGTCGCCTTCCCGCTGCTCGTCACATTTCTTCCAGGAGTTCGTCAGGGAGAACATACGGCATCAAACAATCGGTTCACCTTTCTGCGCAATCGACAAGTCCTGTCGGCCGCATTTGGATCAGCTAGTGGGGGGGGATGAGGAGAAGGACGAGGTGCACGAACCAACAGCCGCCCCTTCCCGCAGAGGATGGTCGGGGAAGGTCTAATGACATTTTGTTGGGCGTTCCACGCGGGCCCATGTGAAGTGAGTCCACTCCATCCAACGGTTTTGACGTGAGTGGTGAAGTGAGGAGATCGGGGGACGTATTGGTGGAGGTTCCTGCTGGGGAGGGGGACTGACTCCCGTTCGAAGAGGAGAATGACTTTCTGTGAGTCATTGTTCTGCACCGAGCCGAGTAAGTATCGTTGCGTCAGGGGGATCGAGGGAGGTGGTTATTAAAAGAGAGTGTGACAGGTGGATTGTCGTCAGGAAGGCAGTGATGAGGGGGGATCGGAGGACGAAGGTAGAAAATCGCCGACGGAGGGGACGGTATGAGGCAGTCGGGGATATAGATTGGGCAGACTCGCAAAAGAAAATGCGGTGTGATGGCATTGACACGGGCTTGCTAAAGAGGCAGATAAAAACAGAGGAACAAGTACTAAGGGGCCGCAAGTCTGTGCATGAAACCATATTGGTAGGTCATGAAGTAATTGGGTGCGAGTGTTCGGGTACTAACTCCGCAGAAGAGAGGGCTATGGCAAGTTCCCGTCGGTGCAGATCTAGCTGCGACCACGGAGCCACCACCCTCCCGTTTGGTGTACGAATACATGTAACCCCCTCGTAAAAAGCCCCCAGATTGTGTCAGATTGTCTTCTTGGGAACGCTTCCTGAACATATTCAACCTTTAACGTATTCGCCTTTCAGGGTGACCTTTGGTTCTCAAGCTCTATTATATAAGCCTCCGAGTACAATGGCTATGAGAGTTTCGACAATGAGAGCTGCCTTGAGATTCGGCTCCCAAATATTCAATGCATCCTGTGCCTATCCCCGTACAGCACTGAAAGTTCGAGAAGCAATTCAATGGCTATATCCCGAACTCTCTAATCGACTCGACTCGTGACATGCCCGCGTGGCATGCCAGCCTGTCCGTCGTGACTGGGTCCGTTCGCATGAAGTTCGGTTCCCGGTATTCGCTATACCCGCGACGCCGTGCCCTCGAGTGGACCTCGGCTGTGAACTTATCTTTTTCCCCTCTAAGCCTCGTGCGTCATAACCATGGCAGAAATCCGGTGTACGAGCGATATAAGCGTTACGGTCGCAACGGAGGCGTGGTTGCAGGTAGGGATATGCAAGGCGCTGGCCTGCGTGGGTTGAACATCGTGCAGCCTGGCCCCACAATTTATACCGTCCAGGATGACATCCGATCACTTCGCGCAGCAGTCCCCCTACTCCCAGCCGCGTAGCAAAAACCCTGCGATCGTCTGGATGCTCGAGGGCCACCTGATCTAAAGGGGGGGACGATAGTTTGATGAATTTGGATCGCCGGCTTCGGTGAAGCGGGTGTTCCGGTATAGCTGGGAACGCGTCAATGAGGACGGACGTAAAACGGGGCCTACAATCGGACGAGTATAACAAGAAATAACAAATAAAACGAACTGAACGAGGGAAAAAGCCGCGGGATAACACCGAACTGATGATGAGAAAAGTGACATGTCGGAGAGGTAAAACGACGGATGTTAATTTCTTGAATACCGGGGCTAGGCCTTGGCCGACGTCGTTCTTTTCTCGAAAGAGTGCTGTCTCCGGGAGTGAGGACATTTGGGCTGGCAGGCCCCAGTTCCTCGACTATTACTTACTTATTCTGTCCTATTCTTGGTGACGGGGATCAAAAACTAGGAAATGATGCCCTCAACTGGACGTCTGCCGCGACTTGGCAGGTCTGCAAGTCATTTCGCCTCCTCCAACGATTCTTCCGATTCTAGAGGGCGGCGCGGTGGCCCAGATCTCAAGGCACTCGACCAAGGTACTCAGCGTATTACTCAGCGCTTCTTGCCAGTGGCTAATCGAGGGTGTCTGTATCTGGGCATCTTGCGCCGCGACATGTATGGAAGGAGACGCCCGACCTATCGACCTCGGATACCAGGAAATACGTTAACCGGATGACAAACATGTCAACAGGACCGTCACCTTTCACCGTTTTGGGAACCCATATTGTGTTTGCAATTATTTCGATCGCGTTAGCTCTAGCATGGCTCCAGCTGCTCCTTCGCTCCCCCCCAGGGTAGCCGAGCCCTATCGTTTATCCCTGACCTCGCTGGGTGCAGGCGCCTGACAGGCCACCCAGTTGAAGGGGTGGTGATTCGTAACGATTCCGACAACGGTGTCGGTCCTCGAAGCACAGCATGTCGCCACCAAACCACCCAAACCCCAGCCTGCGTGGAGAAATCCGCGGCGAGAGGAGAGAACAACGACATCTTGCCCTTTTTGGAGTAATCGACCCCTGGATGGCAAGATGGCGAGGTGGCTCCCCCTCGCCGTATCCGATCATATGATGGTTTGATCCATTTTGATGCAGATTGCCAGGCAACTAAATAATTTCATGTACGGTGGGAAGCCAATTGTGTGGTACTGATACGAACGATGGCACGTACAACAATCAGTACCTCTGCGCCCTTAGAAGAGTGTCTTCCTACCTAAGGGTCTGCCGACGGGAGACTACCTCTGCGCCAATCTAATTATGATTGGTGATACGATTGTCGTTCACAGCTTCAAAGCCTTGGGCCTTTATTCACGAACATCGTATTGTTATTGTTTACTTTCCCACAGCAAGTGGAGCGTGGCTGTGACCATCCACATCGATATCGAGTCCATGCTTCCATTCCAAAGGTCCAGTTTGAGCTGCTGTGTTGATGAAGGGGATGCTCTGTCTGTACTCGTCTCCAAGAATATTAATTAGATTGTGGATCCATGAAAGTAGATGTAAACCTGTACAGCCTAGACTGGAGGTGAGGGGTATTTTTCCATGATGAGCAGATCAATACATGTAGGACCGTGGCCAGTAGTTCAATGAGACAGAGTGCTTGTGATGTAGAACGTGCAAATGAGGCGAGATGGTACAAACAAGCTAGATGGAAACAGGACATGATTGTGGAGAGTTCAATAGTATGATGTGGAGGTAAGGGGATTGAAAGGAAGGGAAAAAAATCTAATGGACCTTTACACGAGGAGCATTTGCGCCCCCCGCATGACCCCACGCCAGTCGACGGCTTCTTCCCGAGACCGTTGTTGCCAGACTTTTTGAATCAGATTTGATACCGACTGAGAGTTTCCGACCGAGGGGCCCTGTTGCGAGTCTTGGAGGCGTTGCAGGAAGTAGGCCTGATGATTGGGGTCTTCAGTCAGACAACCACAGATACAAATGCTGAAGACGACGCTTCGGACCACCGCCCGGCCAGTGTTGCCATCCTCGGCGGACCTCAAGCATCTGACCGTGTTTTCCACAGCTTCGATTATTTCTGGACATCCAGGGAAGTCTCCAGAGATGACGGAGTGAAGGTAGACATGTGCTGATGCACGAAAGACTTCCGACGTGAGACGGCGCTGCTTGGAGCGGGTATCGGAGTCGACTTCGAGACCTTGAGGATACCAGGTGGATTTTTTCAAGATTTCCTGTATCTTTTCACCGCGCTTGACTAGGTCTGGGACGCTGAGGTTGCCTTCTTTGGTCCTTTCCTCCTTCCAGCTAGCCAGAGCAGCGATCTCTGCAAGGGCAAGCACAATATGGTTCTCACAACCCATGACGGACATCATAGAATACTCTTCCATCGGAGGTATGATCTCGTCTCCAAAAAAGACCTGCTGTGGGGTGAAAAGCTCTTTGATGACGTCCAAAAAGCGTGGTTTTCTGACGAGGGTGGCCGACGCAAGGACGTCGAACCATATCGAAGTTTTGATGATGAAGCGGAGGCTCTCTGAACAATGAAGCAGTAATCTGGACGGGCCTCCATAGTCATTGAGGACGCGGAGGGAAAATGTGCAGGCGGCGTCCAGGAAAGCTTGCCATTGACCTGAGCCTCCCTTGAAGAGGAAGTAAGAGACGAGACACAACCCTGCAAGGGCGTCCCCTTCAGTCTTAGGACCCCTCAGGGAGATCATGGTCTGCAAGCGCTGCAGGGCACCTGCATCTTCTGGTTCCATGATAGCGGGTCTATCTTGTTGGGTGCTCTTGCGATGGAGGTCGGAGAGGAGGCAGGCGGCCTGACGAGCATTGTCACTGGTATGGATCAAATCCCAAATGATGGAGACGATAGAATCGTTTGCGTGGAGGTATTGCATGCGAAGAACGTGCTTGATGTAATAGTCAAGGGCGGCGTTTTGGTGATCACCCAACGAAGGGCAGGTGTATTGATCGACGACAGGGGCGGGAGGCACCATATAGTGGGAAGAAACATCTGGCATGTCATCCTCCTCAGGGACGTAAAAGTTCTGCACTCTTGTGAAGGGATTGATACGTTGAAGAACGAACGAATTGTGCCCTGCAAGGAGGGCATTGAGTACTATTATACATATAAATACTTAGTAACGATACGAGGTCTTACATGACTCTAAGCTAGTGTTAACAGGAGGCGAAGAATATGTCACAGCAGGAAGGAGGACTTCTGAGTATTCCGCTCGTTCCAGAGGTGAGTCTGGGCTCATCTCGTGCATAACGGGTAGACCTAAGAAAGGGCAGATTGGGTTTTGGCAGGAAGGGTGGGATAGCAAGGGGAGGCTTACGATCGTTATCGGGGTAACGGTCCGTGCGGAGAGGGTATGAGGACGGACGTTCTTCGTTCGCCGAGGGGATGGAGAGAGTGGGGGTCTGTGGACTGTTTGATGGTGATACATAGTCGGCGGACAATGATAGTATTTGTGGCTCCTGTTCGGCAGCGCGGGGGGCAGAGCCGGAGTGGCCCTTGATCATACCCTGCGATGCAAGGAAAGTCTTGATCTTTTCGCGCAGGTCGACGACATTGCGGTTCTCCTGGGTGGCATGAGATGGGATGTAGCGAGAGATGGGAGGAAGGCATTACCCGAAGCCACTCGGGACGTTTGGCCCCGAAGCCGAGGCATTGGAGACGAAGGCGGGCGCAGGTGGAGCAGCTGCCCTCGGGATTCATCTGCTCGTCGCATTTCTGGGTAGAGGTCAGGAGTGGCAAAGGGGAGAAGACGAAAGGGGGACCTTGCGGCGGATTCTACAGGTGTAACAGCCGGACTTGGCGCGCACAGCGCCTTTTGATTTCGGCGTTCCGGTCCTCCTTGCCTGGGGGGACTTTGGTACTGGAGGCATTATCATGAGAAGAGGGGAAGAAGGAGGGGATGTCAGATATGAGGGGGTAGCGGGGACGGGGGACGCGTTGTAGGCATAGGGCCAAGGTATAAGTAACGTACGCGGGACTCTGGTGCTCGCTCGAGTTGTTCTGCATAACAGAACATACTTTCGGGGTCCCCGGCACCCCCGATGGGAATGTTTGTCAAGGCGTCATTTGATCCCGTCTGGTCACGCGCGGCTATTTTTGCCTTTTCCGGATATCGCAGATCCAACAACCACCCGCACGGGACAGACCCGACAGACCCCCCCGTGCCCCACGTTCCTGCCAACAGACATGCACGCCTGTCCGGCCACCTCATCGCCACAATCACAGCCGCAGTTAGAATGACCAGGGCACCCCAGCCAAGTGGCAATGTCGATCAGAACATGGGCTGTGAGTCTTCCCTTGTAGGACTACTAGCTAATCACATCTTCCCAGCCGCTCACATCGGAGTTGTCCTCGTCCGTAACTTCCCCCCCACGGGACCCGGCATTTATCTGGGTTACCGGGCCTGCCCCCACTATGTCTCGAATTGGTTTCGTATCAACTTCCGCGCTTGTCGCATCTACGCCACTTATCAAACCCGTCTCCGACAAAGTTCATCTCCCTCACAGCCACTCCATCCTCAGAAGCCCCTCTCTTCTCCTCCTCGATCGAGCAATACATACCCATCCTCGTAACCCAATCGGCATCCCCCCGACATCTCTCCGTCTGCCAGACTCGCGACGTGAGAGCGAGCGTTACAATTACAACTCAAGCACAACTGAGACTCGGTAGATAATGCCGTCACATACCGTCCGATATCGGGGCACCACTTGGTCCACTGATGCTTAGGTTCCTGACCTTATGCCTCAGTCCGCTGCTTGACGTGCCCCCCACCTCGCTCCCTCCCCCCGTCGGCTTTGAGCCCGGATTTGCACCCAGATCTCCAGGCACAACCCCGGCCCCTGTCCTCCTCGCAATTAGCGCTCGAACAGCGCTCAGCCATTTGATCTCCTCTTCCTCACTCGGCGCACACAACAACAGCGTTCGCTTCGTCGTCACTATCTTGAACGTGTACGGTTCGTCTGCCGATTTTCGGTTCTCCGACGATCCAGCCGTTCCCTGTGTACCCATAACCGGTGGAGGAACTCCTGCTCCTCCGTGTCTGTGCGACTGCATGTCGAACTCTAGAGCATCCAGAATCTCAGACACGGAGAACTGCCGATGTGGCTTCGTGTCCTGCCAACATCCAGTGCAAGGTACATAAGTCAGCCATCGGTCGCCGATCAGTCCGAACCACTCAACCCACCATGTGACTTCCCGAGTAAACTAATTTTTCCCCGTATAACACAAACCATCGTTTGCGCCAATTATGTCGCTTCGATCCACACTTCATCAGGTAGCCAGATACAACTATCTTTGCAATCGCATCTCCCCGACCTGTAGGTCGTGTAGGTGACGTTCCGATCGTTGGTCGATTCTGCGAAGACGTCGAATATGTCCGCTGAGCACTAGGTGAGATATCTTCCGAATCAGAAGAGGTGATGTTCTGCGCATGCAACGGATGGGTTGGAGGGGGTGTTATGGTAGCTCTTCGACTCGACATGGCTTGCGCCTCGGGTATCGCTATCGGCGAAGTAAGCGACGTCTGAGTCGAGGTCATCATCAGACTCTCGCGCGCGTCCTGGATGGCCGTAACCCATCGCTGTACCTCTTCCGGGCTCTGTGCCTGAAGATAGAACGTCCTGACAGACGTGACGACCCCGAAAGTATACAAATGCTTCTTCAACACCACTTGCGTGCACGAGTGGACGTCAGTTAGATTGAGGAGTCGAAGTAGCTTGTACTCTGCAGAGTTCTTGTAGTATGCCAGATGCGCAGGTCGTAACACAAACCATCTCTTCTTCCAGGTCTAGGAATAACATCTATATTAAGCAATAAATCAGTGCTCAGAATAAAACTGACCTTGCGGCGCTCGCCCTTTTTCCACAGATACCCAGACTTGAGGACGCTTTCGTTCAGGGAGTCCATGCGCTGGGATTTGTCCGCCGTCTTCCAGGGCCCTTCCTCTTCCTCGTCGTCCTCTTCGGACTCCTCTCCGCTGCCCGATGTACGCTCCGCGATCGAGGAGAGAGGTGGTTGTGTACTGTTTCCAGAGAGCAGCGCTCCGGTGGAACTCATCGATTGAGCATGCGCGGGAGACGCTAAATCTGGTGACAAAACGGAATCCGAATCCGATTCCGTTCCTGATACATGTGCCTGCGCGACTGGTGGGCTCTGTGATTTCCCCAAGATCAAACACAAGGTATCAAGGCAAAGATGGCAAAAAGCAAGCGATGGACCGTACCTTCTTGGGCTTGGCAACCGAGTGTACAGAGAGCTTCCTTTGTATCTCTTGTGGAGAAGGAGGTGGTGCTGCCGAAGGTGACATGCTGGAAACCCAGCAGAACAAAGCGTTTGGTTGCGATCAAGACTCGGAACTGTCTCGTCCTTTGTACTGTATGGGCGCAGAGCAACCGACACGGTCTGTCACACGCGTGACGAGTCACATAATATCCTCACCGAAGATCTCAGAACGGCGCTCGGTGCTAGTATATGTACATTCCTCGGTGAATGTACTGACTTCTAACACAACCATCATACACCAGAATTTCAATGCTGCCCGTCCTCCTGCCAGCTCTAGCTCGTGCGATGAAACTGCTATTGTGATAAGATAATGAGTAGCAATTTCCTAATCGAGAGCCTGTCATCGAGATCAGATAAACCTTGATTTATCGTATTCCAGCTTTCGAACCGACGCTTTCCACTTCGACCATGACTTTAACCGTGCAAGAGAAGTTCAACAAGGCTGCAAAATATGTCCAGGGTCTTCCTAAGGACGGCCCGTACCAGCCTGATCAGAATACCAAGCTCAAGGTGAGGCGGTATTCTCTTCGCGATCTTATGATCAGCTGAGACAATCACATCAGTACTACGCATACTACAAGCAAGGTTCGTGCTCAGGGACGACAGATGCTGAATCACTCTCTGAACACCGCGTGCAGGAACTGAAGGTGATGCGAACGGCCCCCAACCGAGCATGTTTGACTTTGTTGGGAAAGCCAAAAGGTCAGAGCGTTATTGCCACACTCCTTTGACGATTTCACGTGTTACTGCAGGACAGCCTGGGAAGGTGTCAAGGGCACGAGCAAGGAAGACGCGCAGAAGAAATACGTCGAGTTGCTTGTAGCAGTAAGGAGTATCCTGATATCATCCAAGTTCGTTTGATCGCCGAGCTTGATAACAGGACCTTGACAAAATTACGGACAAATCCGAGGAGCTCAAGAAGCTGCTCGAGGAACTCAAGGCGTGACGAGGTCATCGCTCGTCACTCGTGGTGTATGCGTAATCATCCGATGTAACGGTTGAGAATGGCCACATCATTGGTGGTCATCACAAGTTACTCCGACTCGGATGATGTCACGGTGTGCAGAGTGCATTCGATTTCAGCATGTCAGCATGACGGAATTCTGGAAGGGCGCCACTGAAGACGAATGCTAAGTTTGAGGGGTGGTCCAACGACACGAGGCAGATAACGGGCCGGCGTCTGTATGAAATCGAAGTTGGCGCTGCGAGCCCATCAGTTCATTCGGGAACGTCCTGCCGATAGCGGGTCCTTGAGGCCAAATCGGGACACGATTGATTCGAGTGGCTGGACCAAGGCTGGACAAGGAAATGCTCCGCTTCTCAGAACTTGCAATTGTCGGTAAAACACGTCGCCGGTAAGAGACTCTGGACCTACAGCAAGGAGAGAGATCCGAGACATTCTATTGCACGCCTAACACTCGCCTGCGCAAGGGTTTCGCATGTATGATGTCGGTTCGAAACAGAGGCTTTGGCGATGAATACAGCATCCCGCCGCATCCCTTAGGAACAAACCATGGAATTAAATGATGCAGTTAAATAAACAGACACGGGCGACCCCGATGAGCCGTCATGTGACGAGGTTGTGTAATATTATAATATGGACTTTAATCGATCGGCTTTCAAGTCCATATATTGTTTATTCAACTAATAATGTACTAATATGCGAAGCAAGGCAGTCATTAAGTAAACCCAGCAGTTCTTGCACCCGTGATGAGTTCTGCTATCTGCTGATGTTTCTTTGAAACATTTTGTTACTGAACTCGATCAATTAATTTAGCCGCCTTTCACACACCATCGACGCCACCAGTGACGTGGCTTCACCAGGAGCATCCACACGGTTGTTAACCTTGTTCTGCTGGTCTAGTACGCTCTAGGTAAGAGTACCTGGTACGAGCCGAACCCGTGGGGCTGTCGAGGACTCCGATCTACCCCAAACACTGGTCAGCGAGGGCAACCCTGCCGAAAACATAGTAGTAGCATCGCAGGATCCCGGTACTAGGGATGATCGCATCCGCAAAGACATGTTTCGTTATCGTTTACTCTCTGTCTTGTTTCTGAACCTCACACATTCATGCTTTTTTTGTTTGCCCCGATACGGTAGTAGCCGCCTAGAAAATGTATCCACTCCGGATGCAATCTGCGGTTCCTTGATGGTGGCCGGGTGCCACGCGCTTGGCAAGTCTCTCCAAATTGCTCGAGGTCAGTGTATTATTCTTCCTCTCTTCCCTGAACAAAGGCTGCTGCGACGGAGGATTTGTTTACCAGTTTACAACAAGATTTCGCCGCGGGCCGTAACGACCGTCGAGTCAGGACAGGTTTTCGCGACGCTACATCTTTTTTTGGGCCCGTCTAGCCCGTATGACAACGCATCATGTTAACATGTCCATAAGTGTGGTTAACGTCCTCGTGGATGTATCGAACCCTGAATTTGTAAGTCTCTCGCCCCTTCTCTTCATCGGACCTTAAGCGCCCCTTTTCCGTAGGCTCGTACCTTTGGGGTGCGCCTGACCATTGCGTGCTTGCACGCAGACGCTAGACTCTATCGGGACGGTCTTTCGACCGCATGCACAGCAAGCCAACGGCAGAAGCCATGACACGCTTGAAATGGACGAGTTCGTATCGGCCGCATCACACGGCTCCACAGCTGCATGACCTGCTACGGCCACTGCCAGCGGCAATGTGACCGTAGGAGATACGGTTCTGATTGGAACACATCCGCAGACCCAGAACCGATAATGAGCCGCATGTGCACTCTAGTTGACGTACTATCCTATTCGACCGGATCAGACTCCCGCTGCGAACCTGCTTCCCTGGTATGGAACCATACCTTGTGCCGTCAAACTATACGTGCGACCGCGTCCCCCCTTCCCGTTATATCGCCTACTTTACGGTTGCGACTGAATTCTGCGATTCTGCGAAAAGACACCCTCGACTAAATGCGATTACGATCATGATCTCTCCTAAGTATGAAAAGGGACGAACTCCGACGGTTCACACCGTCCTTTCGTTGCTGGTTCGTGTCCGTGTTGCCCGCCCCCCCTGTGAGGTTACTGACTCTTTTGTTGCGCAGCATCTAAAATGGATCGTAAATGAAAAATTCTTTCATGTTCCAAGGAGGATGCCGCCACATCTTCCCCCATTCGAGGTCGAGGGCTCGGGTGGAAAAACCGAAACGAATATGTACCCAAAAGAAAGAAATTTTTTTTATTACACTCTTGACCCGGCCATGTCCGAGGGGGAGGGACCGTTCGACTTCCGAATCTCCCGTCATCGTGACATTCTCTTGAACAATGCGCCTGTAGCCGCTCACGGCCCACACGCAGCGTATGCTTCGCGGCAGAATTAGTAGGCTTACGGTGAATTAATCAACCCGGACTTGGGTACCCGCAACCATTCTTGTCTTTTTTCTCTCTCTCTTTTTCTTTCTTTCTGTTGCTCCTTCTTCTTTCGTCGATCTCACACGGTGAACGGGTCCGGCAACTTACCTTTAAAGCGGCTAACCAGAACCGAACTACACTGTAGGTTCATTCCGCCGCCGTTACCCCGATCTTTGGGCCTCTTTGTCCATATGGGGCCACAGTAGCAGAGTTCTTGCAGTTGCCAGGTACAGCACGAAATAGTACCAGGGTCCGCTGGTCCGTTGAGGATAGATTGACTATATATGACCGTGAGCGAACAGAAACACGTTGTGCCGCCGGCAGTGCCATTATTCACAGCAGTTCGCACCGCTTTCGGTTTCCCTCTCTAGTCTTGACAACGGCATCTGGCTTGATTTGTGTATACCGTTCCAGCTGCCAAATGACGTGAGAGATTCACCAGTTTGAAACGTCTCCGTGTACGCAGTCATAGGGCCGTACGACAGGGTATCGAGATAACAACTCCATAGAAAGAGAAAACAACACACAATTGTCCACCACGATACAACACAGCATAGCGTATACAGTGACACATAATCCTCGTAAACAAGATATCTGGGTAAATTTGAGTGGTCCCGCCCTGGCGGTAGGAAAACGGTACGTCACGAGAGACGTCCAAGATCTGGGTTTGCGATAAATAACGACGGACGAGGAGCAACCCCGTACTGTATAGTTGGTCTGGTCCGTGATGGCACTTCCTCGCGGCGCCGTGTATTTCTGGGTGTAGGAGTTTTCTGTGATTCCAACTCTAGAGACAATCTGTGCTCGTATGCTCTTATTCTGTTGGACACGGCGGCTCCCCTCTTAGGGGATGATAGATTCAAATCTGGTGACATCAGATGCTCGGCAGGCGTCTCAGACTTCATCTCCATGGACTGAGCTAGGACTGCCGACGACAGCGCTGATCGTGGCGGATCGACGTGGGTCAGAAAGCTTGACGGAGCGCCCTCGGCAGGCGCAGGGTTGTCAACAGCGCTAGTAAATATACCTTGTTCGGTTATTTCTGCAGAACCGAGCGATGGCGCCCGCCGCGAACTCGATCCATCGGAAGCGAAACGCTGAACCACGTCGTAGTTTCCTCCAAGGTGCTCCGCAGAGTCGGTGTTCGCCGTGCGTCCGCTGTGAGCAGAGGACAATGATCTACCGTGTCTGACAGGTATATCAAGATATGTATCATCAGATAGCGCAGGCGCAGCAGCAGCCGATTTCTTTGACTCCTCATAGGCAGCGAGTGGAGGGGCGGGTCTCGGGTCTCGAAAATCCAGTGGCTTGGATGATGTGATCGACGTGCGACGGTCAAGAAGTGGGGATTTCGTTATGCGCGTCCACCAGCTATCATGACGTGATATGGATGGTGAATGAGAGGACGTAGAACCCGAAATGGTCGAATACCGAGGAACGAATGTAGTGGCGTGTGGGTCAATGGGACGTGTAGTCGTGGGGCTGTAGGATACTGAAGATGTGCTAGCCGGTGGGGTGAGTGTGGCATTGTCCACACGACAAGATATTATTAGCGCTTGGTGCGAAGGTTCTCGCAGAGACGGGAGCGAATCAGACGCTTCCGTGAGAGACGTGCACGAGACTTCTCTAAGAGGAGTAAGCATGAATGAGGATTGAGGAAATGGTTGGACGGAATCCTTGGGCCACTCAGAAATAGCATTTTCGCCACTCCTCGGAATATAGTTGTCATAATCTGCGTCCTTCTCGGGAATGCCCGGGCGTAATTTGAGGTCATAATAATCGTCGTCCGAGAAGGGGTCTTGAAAGGGATCGGTATACGAGAAGGAGCTTGCGTCTTTCCGATGGATCCGATGCGAAGAAGTAGCGCTGCGACTTCCTTGACGTATCAAATCTTCTTCGCCCCCTTGGCGGAGATTATCCATTTTCTCCCACTCGTGACTTCCTTGATCTGCTTCAGATCCGCTAGGCTCGCGGCCAATCACCCCGCGTACCAGTGCACCAACAGAGCGGAGGGACCAAGCGCTTGTCCCTTCACTATCCTGCCTGTGCACAGTGCTCGAGGGTCCAACCCAACCGAACGATTTGGCGTCCTCATCGGCAAACATGTCCCTTCGCGGCTGGTGAGACGTGGAACCAAATTTGTTGATGCCAAGGTGTGCGAGAATGCCCGTCATCACACCTAGCCCATCAGTCTCCCTCCCCGTTTCAATATCCTGGCAGTCGAGACGCGCGGCCTCTGGTTGAGAACCACCGACCGATTCGTCTTCCGAGTATTCGGGGTTGTCTTCAAGTGGTAAAAATCTCCTGGCTGTCTGGCTGTCGCGATTGCGTACTCGTTTCACGTAGTACATCGTCCCGAGTCCAGCTGCGACAAGCCCGAGAACCCCAAATGTTGTTCCGAGTGCGATAGCGGTAGTATGGCTTGGGCCAGTGGACGAGCCAGAAGTGTACGAAGGACCGCCTGGTGCGCCCCCAGGAGAAGCAGTGCTCGTCACCCCACCAGGATTAGGGTCTAAACCCGTCGGCGACGGATCCGGTAATGAGGTGATACCAGGCATTGAATCGGGAGACGGCGCAGTGTAAGACGTAACCATCGAGGACGTCGTCGGGTCGTAGATGAACAACGATGCTGATGCAGGAGAGGAGGAGCCATATCCTATGGTGACAGTTAAGCATGACCATCTCAGTAAAAACGCGCTCTTCGCGACTCACCAAAGCAGAATAACACATATCCACCTGCTTGGACTGCAAGGTGGTCCTTCCTCTGACCTAACTGCGCGAGAGCCGTAACATTGCTCCAGACCATGGGGTTCTGGCCGGTGTCCAAAATCCAACCGTCGCTGTATGTGGTCTCGAATTGCGCATCGCCGCCCCCGTGGATAAGGACTTGGCCGGTGGGAAGGACGACCGCCGCAAAGTTGCGACGAGGGCTCGGTAATGATTGGTCTGAGACGGAGACCCTCTCCCAAATGGGAGGGCTGGTCGTGGTGTTTAGGGACCATACCGTGTCCATGGGCACGAGCCCAGAGCACGACGCGCAGTATCCTCCAACGACCAGGAAGCGTCCGTCCGGCAGCACGAGCGACGCGTGACCATAAACGTCGGGTGGTGCATTACTCGAGGATGGCAATCGGATGAATTCTGGACCAGATGGGTCAAACACGAAGTGTTCGTTGAATGCATTGCCAGAACCGTCCGCTTTTTCGCCGCCGATAATCCACACTTTGCCGCTCGTATATGACGAGGAATGATGGATCCTGCGCATGGGTTCGTTCTTCCAATTCTGTGGTTCCATGAGGAAAAATGGACCGGACTTGCTGGAGGTTGAGAGCAGACCAGAAGAGTCATTGAGGGTCATAAGGACTTCCTGCGAGTTTGGACCTGGTTGACCCCCAAATAGTAAGAGCTCGGTGGTGCTGAAAGCGGACAACGTGTGCCAAGCGACGGCAGGCGAAGCGTTTGCGGAGAAGAGCTGCCATGGAGGAGACGATGAATGGAAAGATATGGAGAGATCGAGGACCAGCAGGTCGGATAGCTCTGGTGCAGAGCTATACGTGTAGGAGTTGGACGGATCGCTCAATCCACCGTGAACGTACAGCGTGTCCTCCAACAGAGAGACTGCTTGTGCCCATCTGCTGTAAATGAGTACCTGTTATGCAAATGCAGCTGTTGGTATGCTTGCCTCGGGGATGGGGTATTTTGCGCGACCACGAAAGACAACAATGATATTACAAGGCAGATAATCATGACAATACGTGGAAGGAGGATAAGTTAACGGAGGGGTCATCACATCAGGGTACAACGGGGGTGATCAACTTTTGGGCCGCTGTTGAATCCGCGCGGATACTGCGCCACCCCGACGATCGCTGCTTTTGGACAACCCGCAACACTGCTCTATTCACGTGCGTCTCACAAATCTAAGAGGTACATCCTTGATACCCAGAGTAATATCAACCTTTGCCTCCAATACCCGACCCCGCCATTCGTCCACCGTCTCCAATTGGCCGTTCGGCTGCATCGCAAGCAATGGCTCGATCCGCCAATCTCGCAACAGCTTCGCGAGAAAGCATACGCCTTCCATCGACGCGAATCTACGCCCAAGGCATGCCCGAGGACCTGTGGTTGGGATTCATTAATGATGAAATGGACCTACAGGTTAGGATCCGTGCTATACCAATGCTGAAAGCTGTGTATTCCTCCGACTCGTCGTTTTCAGTCGAATTTTGCTTGTACCACCTCGAGGGTCGGAACTCCTCAGGCTCGGAAAAGTAACGTCGATGATACTCTATAGAATCTCATCTAGGCTGCTGTTTGGCGAAAGCCATGCACCGTACTCACGGACGCCAACCATGTCTACTACCACCTTAGAGCAGATTCAGTTACCAATATTATAGCACCAATCAATGACTTACAAACGTTCCCTTCTTGATGGACAACATCTTGGGTTCATTGTCGTCAGAGATATTCAGAATCGTGTCGTGCAACGCCTCGCGCGCAAGAAGGACACCGGCCGCTACAATGTCCACAGCATTGGCATGGAATTAACAGACAATGATCTCGCTTACGGAACATACGAATCCCTTCATAGAATGCTCCGAGTAGTTTGTCGAGTTTTGAGTAATCTTCCATCAACTGGGTGATGTGTTCCTAAAACTCAATGAAAGGAGAGTTGTTGGCGCACTCACCAGAGTATCATCCTCTCTTCCCCGTGTTGTCTCTCGCACTTGAGCAACAAGTTCATCCTGAAGTCCATGGTCTAAAGCCAGGAACGCAAGGGTTGCTGCCAACGTGTGCGCCGTAGTCTCTGTATCTAGATGTTAGCACTCTGACAAACATGAACCGGGATAAGTACTTGCCATGGCCAGCAAACAAAAAGGAAAACACATTGCCAATCTAAGCAGATGTCGCCTGTCACTCCTTGTTATTGGGACAGCAACTTCCCGTCTTACTTACCACCTCATGATCACTTAGGCCAATTTTACTTCCCGCATCCTCTGAAGCTCGAACCAAACGCCAAAAGATGTCCTTTGGCTTGGTTGCTGTGTCGTCGTCACCGGATTGGATATTCTTTCGAGTGTTGGTGACTAGGGTGTGCGTGAACGCTCGCATGGTATCATAAGCGCGACGAGTGCGTTTGATCCTGTTAGTTAAATAACCAAAAAAAATGTGCGCCTTCTAGTTGACGTCAAAACAATGCCTACACTAACCATGGAAATGGCAATTTCCAAGCCCATGCAGGGGCAGCGATTGCGAAGAGGTTCGTTTTCGTGATAATCTCCATGCATTCTTGTATATTCATTTCACCTTGGTGAGCAGGCGAATTGACCCATTTGAACGGAAATCCGAAGCCAACTGACGCAAATATGGTGAATGCGAACTGTTGTGATACATTACATGAGCGGTTGTTTGAGAAGTATTTCAACGAACAAGCTTGCCTTGGACGTGAGAGCATGGACACTGGGAACCTCGATAACGTCTTTTGCAGTCCAACCCTCGGCGGCGACCATTTCCATGTAAAGCTTGCATGAGGCATCCCAAACGAAGGAATACCTTGGTTGGATTAGACGCCAAATGCAGACCCGATGAACCAACCTCCTACATCTCGTTGTTGAACGCAGGGCTTGTGACCTTCCTGTGTCTTCTCCACGATTCGCCCTCTGCCGAAATTATGTTGGGGCCCCAGAACCTAGGGGATGCAGGCTCGAGACACTGAGCGTAGACCACTGTACCAGACTCACAAAAAGAAGCGGCCCATATCGTACGACTTTCCAAAGGCGCCGGACCTTTGTCCGTCAACGACGACCCGCCTTCCGACTTCCATGGAACGGGTGTATATCATGGGAGTGTTACCGACAAACGGGACGATGGAGACGGTGTCACAGCCATAGCGATCATAAACTAGAGGAAGGAGGTGAGCCTGGTGGCACAAAAGCAAACACACACGCACTGTTATTATTCTTTCTCCAGGACCAGGTGAACAGTTTACCTAACAGTGTGTAGGAACGTGAGGAGAGGAACGACGAGGCATAGGAAGGACCGACTTGGGTTCCACCACGTCTCTGGCAGGAGTATGGCAAAGACTGAAAACGGCTGAAAAGGAACGCGCAGGCCAGGAAGGAAGCTGACGGCCTGTAAGTATGAGTGAGTACAGGGGTAATTTGGGTGTGCTGTGGGGCATACTCTGAGGTGCTTTAAAAGTTTAAAGATGCTAGAGACGACGAAGAGAGAAGCAAATGTCCCAATGTAAAACAGGGGCGGACTCCGTAACACGGAGGTAGCCGATGTGGCGAGGTGAAAAAGGGATCCGCTAAGATTGAACGAGCTGACTGCTGTCGACGGCGTAGCCATGCTGGACCACTCTCGACTACTAAAAGAGGAAAACGGAGTCATTCACTTCAGCATTTCCTCTTTTAGACGGACTGGTCACGTGGCAGTCTAATGTGGTAAGTACATATATAGTAAATACCATTACTAATGGGGTTATTGTATCGGGAAGAACCGGCTACAGCTACAATTTCTAAATAATAATTATCACAATAATAATATATGACGCAATAAGTCAAGTGTCCAGATAGATATTCCAAGTCAGGATCTGAAGGCTTCATTCAGTTCAAGGTCGCTAATCATCGATCCATGATCACACTTACCGTGCTGCCTCTATGCATCCACGCCTCGTGCAGTGGGTGTTGGAGGGACGATGCCTGCCGGCTCCTTGTCAGCGTTGCCATGTGTCTTTCGCAAGTCCACTCACTCGTTGATACCCCGGTCTTGGGGTTAACCATTTCGTGGATCCGGTTCTTCCACAGTGCGCCAGAGAGGGACGAGTTATCCGTAGGAATGGGGGCGCAGAGACCAGACGGTGCGATGGCGCACAAGACAAGACAGGCAGTGGTGACGGTAGAGCAACGCATTATGGTGAGATCGTGTGTTCGATGAGCAATAGTATTTGAATGAATGAATGAATGAATGAAAGCCATTGTCCGACCCGAAAGCTTTTATGCTTCTTGCCCTCGCAGTTGGCTGTTCACCTGTGCACGCCGGATTTCCGTGCAACCTTGACTCGTCCCTTGCTGTCCTCACCCCTACGACCCCTTGAATCACCTCTTCGGGAGACCGTTCCTCGTCCCTGTCACCCATAGACGATGCAACCGTCATCTAAACACAGTTTAATGGCACTGTGTTTTGCACTGCTATGTGGATGCGGCGGGTCCTCGGTTCACGTTACTACGGTGAGCAGCGGCCGCATACTTTCGTATTCCCGATTTTGAACTTGCACCCTTCTATTCTTGCCTACGTCTCTTTGCTACCTAGGTGTCTCGCGTGCCTTGATTCGAGTGATAGTCCTATGCGAATAGCCTAATTGATGAGCAGACAAATACCTGCAGTGTGGCGCTGTCGTACCAAGTTGAGGTTCAAACACGGATACAACTTACTGTCATGTCAACACGGCTCTCCTGAGCTCTCCGTGTACGTATTTCTCTGCATTGCAGGGTCTGCTCGACCCCGAGGCAAATCCCACTAAGGAACGTTCCTGACTTGCTACAGACCGCCGGGCATCCGGGCTGTCACTCTGTCCGAGTGTTCAAGTGTAACAGCCATTGTGCAGGCACTGCTGGAATACTTAATATGAATGAGCGGCTAGGATGACCGATGGTCCCGAAAGGAACAGGCGGGAAACACGGATTGACTCGAACGAGTCCTGCTCAGCCATGCCAGTTGCCACTCACCTCATGATGCGGATCAATTAAACGGATTCAGGCAATTACCGATATTCCCACGCTCATACAAAGAACCTCGTGAGCGTCATCATGACATCTAGGACTGTGCTGTACAACCAAGACGTGCATCGCCATGTCCAATCCATCTTTGGGTGCTCCAAGGAGTGGGCTATAACTTAGAAAATACATAACGCCAAGGGACACGACTGTCAACCACAATCGAAATATATACGTTGTCCACCTAGACGTAAGACCACTCTGATCCGCTCTGATCTCCCCTCCCACCGCGTCGGCGTGAGCCACGCTCGGGCCAGCTCACCAACCAAGTTCCTGATGGACCTTTCCTACAAACAGGGCCCCAGGAACTGGGGTTGCGGTTGGCGGCTCCGTAGAAGAAGGCGCTGCAGGGATTTAAGATAGGTACTCCGCCCATCGCACACCGAGTCACTGACCTGGCGTCTCCGCGTCTACAGCCCGCATGATAACGTTCCCAGCATCTGGACAGAATGGTAACGGCGTGGCAATTGGCATTAAACGTCGTCCTTACCGGCGGGGATGACATCACGAACCACTGTCGTGACATGGATCATCAGGGTTCGTTTTCGACATCATTGACAGAAAATAACCAACCTGCGCCTCTGACAACGCCACCGACGACGTATGAGGTCATTGCAAGCAAGGAGATGAGCAAGCCGGGTGTGAATGCGAGCATGATGAGGATGCTTCTCGGCGTCGAGAAATGTTAGGCTGTTGGAAAAAACGGCAGCTTGCTTTCCCCAGGTTTTATATCCGCTTGAGCCGCTTCTCTTGCAGTCGCACTTCCATCACGCCCGAAGGGGCGATGTGGAGGGTCCCGGTCGCATGGATCGCACACATCACGAGGTTCGTTTTTTTTCCAAACATGGCTTGTTCAGACGTCCTCTATTGACCCCTTTCCTGCCTTCTCATTCATTGTAGTTCGTCTCCACCACCCGAGGACACAGGATTTGATTCCAGTGCTACGCTCATAGGGCGCGCCATGTGAATGTCTTTCACACAGGAAACTGGCGTGGACACGGATATGATGGCCCGAAAATATGGATCACAATAGTGCGCCAGCGCTGGTCACCATTTCGCAACATGGGTTATTTATATAACGAATCACCGTCCCCCACGCGCTCGCTAATATCAAAACAATCATCAAAGCCCATCATACGGATCTGGTCGGGGGAGGTCGCGGTTGTCCGCAAAGTTGAGATACGGTCTCAGTACTCGAGAAGCATGATGCAGTTGGTACGTAGTAAGGAGCAGGCAACCGGCGTTGATGAGCAAAAGCAGGATCACTGCCACCCCAATCCAGTGTGGGGACGACATGATCGTGCTGCGGTGAGGTGCCTCCACGGAGGTATCATGGGTGAAACTATCCGAGGGGGAGAGGAGACGCTCCTTGTCGGCCTCGAGCTCGTCGTTTTCCCCCTGGCTGAGAGCCATGTAAACGTCGCTACTCATCTAAACACAAAGAAAAATGAGGACTCGTTGCATCTCCATAGGTAGACTCACTTGTACGTTGCCACGCTTGGACTTGCACTGGACTAGTGTAGGTAAAGTAGTATAACGGGCAGGTGCCGTCCGTTCTGCACTTTTTTTTAATAAGTCGGTCCGTTGGCCGTACCCAGATGGATGTTTATAAACCTTTTCGGAGGCGCGCGCTCACACGCGCACTATTTTTTGTGGCGTATGCAGTAGATGGGTTGTGTCGGCTCTCGAAGGCAACTGTACGGTGGGGAAGGGACAGCCTACTTATATCATGGTTACATGTGCGTGTTACCGCCAGCTTTCCAGGCCAGGTTCCCCGTGGCTTGCCTTGTTCAGCTTGCTCTCGTCATGGTACGCATCGCTTTCGGACACTGCTCGGCTCAGCATCGGAGTATGGGAAAGGGAGTGCCGCAGCCTTCGATATGAACTGATGCAACCATAGAATTCAGACACCGCTGCGAAAGCGATCCGATCAATTATATCTAGCACGCGTCCAAAGTGCTATGTGCTCACTTACTTATTATCCGTTCTCCGGTTCTACTTCCCCCCGTCCATGTCACCATCTTCTCCCAGCAGCAGTACCGCTTCCCGCGCCTGGGATAGTGGTGCCCTCGCTCTGTTCTCCTCGTTCTCCCATCCTTTCCGGCGAGCGTCGAGCGCCGTGATCGCTTGTCTCGCCGTGCTTGCCGCGGTGACGGTCATCAACATCGCGTTCACGTCGTACGCCATCTATACCGTGCGGTCCCTGTTGCCACCCGCCCGCGAATGGAGTAAGTCCGAAAAGATTGAGACAGGGAAAATGGCTCTCGTCTCACTGACTGACGTCGTCACCACTTGTAGCATACATAGGGGACGACTTCCCCTCTGACCTGCCAGTCGAGCTACCGCCCGCCGGGCTGAGCGTGGTACCGGGGTTTGAGCATTTTTCGCTCTACAACGACGACGAATGGGGAACCCTCTTTCCCTCGGACGGGTTCGTGCGTCTGGGCCCCGACGACCGCACATTCCACGTGTCGCTCTTCCATCAGCTCCACTGTCTCGACGTGATTCGCGTCAGCTACTTGACGAACCGCACGCACGCGGCTGAACACGTTCAACACTGCCTGCGGTATCTGAGACAGATCCTCATTTGCCATGCGGACACGACGCTGGAAGTCGACATTCCACAGTTTGATGACGGAAGTTGGTTCCACACGGCAAGCGGCGTTGGTTCGGTTCACAGGTGTAAAGACTGGACTGTATTACGTCGGTGGGTGGCCGATCACCCGAGTTTACCACTCGAGTGAACGTGGGTCATGTGCGTGTGCTACGAATGGGTCTTTTCCGTCACGATGCGAACGGTGTATCTAGGATATAACTTCCGCTCCTCCTCCTCCCCTTCCCCCCGCTCTATATTCGCAGGCACGAGATTAAACGGGACTGGGGGTGCCCCCAGCCCTATGAGAGGGTGCATAATCGAAGACCTTGAGTTCTGTATCGTGGTCATTTTCATTTTTTGCAGATTCTTTGGTGCCTTCCATGTCGGTGCTGGTAGCGAAACCGTCGGTGTAGTTGGTCGCGGAGGTGCCGTTGTCTTCCACACGGCGGGCTACCCACTGGATGCGGGTGGACATGACTGACCCGGTGGTTTGTTCGGAAGAAATACCGAGACCCACGCGGATGATGATAAGCGTGGGAGCGATGCCCTAAGATGGGGTTAGGAAGAGATGCTTCGAAGAAGTGCGCGGAAATGCTGACATAGATTTGTACAGCCATGACGGCGAGGATACCTTCGGCGGGACTGGAGATGGCGAAGCAGATGACGAAGATTAGTTGGATCAAAAGGTAGAGTGCACCGCTCTCGATGACGAGGCCCATAGCATGGCGAGTGGCACCTCGGCCGACCTGGAGAGGAGAGTTGGGGACGGTGCGAGAGGAGCTCCAGATGCGATAGACGATGAGAGTGGTGACGATGAAGTTGGTGCAGAGGGGAAGGACGTATCCAGCCAGACCAAGGGGAACCAAAGCGGCAGGGGGCGCAGGGGACGAGGGGTTAGTGGCGAGGAGGATATCGATGACACCGATGATGCAAGCTATAGTCGTTAATGTTAATGAGGGGGGGCGATGTTCCTGTGGGAGGGTGTACTCTTACCGAAGCCGCCGACAGAAGCGAGGAAAGGAATCAGGACGATGTAGTAATTTTTTCCCCATAACATCCAGCAACGGTATATGAGGACGAGGTCACCGAGTAGATCAATGAAGGATATCAAAAAGTCGGCTGCATAGAGTGCGCTTGTCTCGTTAGAATAACCGGTGACACCGTTAGTACTCTGTGAGAGGTGTCAATTGCGTCATGATTAAATCAGGGACAGGCTGACCAGGGCAGAGTAGAAATGGCTGAACTCGAGAGCGAAATGGGTAGTGCAGCAAGCAAAGATGAAGCAGTTGAGATAAACGACGGGATTGTTAAGGGTATTCCAGAGACGTCTTTGGTTGAGGATGACGAGAGAGACGATAAAGAGAGCGCAGTTTATGCCTGGAGAGAGGATTGAGGACGATGACCATTAGTAGTATTAAACTCTTCGACATACCCCAGAGAGCAGCCTCGCAGCCAAAACCGACGAGAGCAGCGAGGTTGCTGTTGAGTGCCATGGTAGCAGAGTGGGCCGTAGAACACGCGCCATGAGATGACCAGGCCGGTTATTATTACATTGGGGGCCATGGATGGGGAATGTGCTTGGATATCATCACGTGTACCCCGGGCTTACCTTTCTACCGGCGAGATCCATATGATCGGACTCGTTTACGTCCGCGCTACCTCCTCATCAACATCCTCTTCCATGGCTCGTCTTCGTCTGTTTGGTTCCGCAGTCCTTGCATACGTCCTCTACAAGCTGCTGAGGCGCATTGCCTCCCCGCCGTCCCCCCTCGCAACCATCCGTGGCCCAGCGAAGGACCATTGGTTCTCCGGTGCGTTCCCCGTCCACGCTTCCCCGATCCTCACACCCACGTCTTCTCAGGCAACTATCACCGTCTTTTTCGCGATGCCCTCCAATACAACCTCGCCTTGGTCAACGAGTATGGTGGAGCCGTCAAAATCAATGCCCTGCTCGGGGTAATCACACTCGCTCATTCCCGAGATCTCATAATACCGCTCACGTCATTCCCCAGACTCAGCAACTCTACATATCCGACCCCCTCGCTCTCTATCATATAGTTGTCAAGGATCAACACATATACACCGAGACTGACATGTTCATCGCGTACGCCCTCCTCCCTTTGTCAATTTAAATGATGTCATAACCCGCTCGGCAGGGCAAACAACCTCATCTTTGGTCCGGGCCTCATCTCGACCCTCGGTGCGTTCCCTTGCATTTCCTCCGCGAGACTAGCCCTGAGACGCGTCTTTCCTTCAAGGTGATCAGCACAAAAAGCAGCGCAAGATGCTCAACCCCGTCTTCTCGCTCTCCAACATGCGTGATCTGCTTCCCATCATACAGCCTATTGCAGATAGGCTTTGTGCAATGCTCCAATCACAGTTGCCATCCGATCGCTGTACGTGTACGTACCTCCTGTGATTTCTGCCATTCATTCAAATCAGCAAATCAGCCATGAAGGAGATCAACATCCTTCCATGGCTGTCTCGCGGCGCTCTCGAGTATATCTGTCAAGCAGCTCTCGGTCACTCCTTTGACGCTCTGGACATGGACAAGGAGAACGAGTACTTGCAGGCAATACGAAACTTGGCGTAAGACCATCTACCGTGCACGCCAATCACTTACCATACCTCCCTGACAGTCCCACGGCACTCCGACTGGTCATGCTCCGCCCTTTCATCCCCTTCATCGTTCACACTTTCTCCTTGCCATGGCGTAAGAAAATGATGGATTGGGCCCCGCTCGAGACTCTTAGGGAACTTCGTCGCATCGTCCGAATCATGGACGCGACCAGCAAAAATATTTTCGTAGACAAAAAGGCAATCATGCAAGGCCGCGTTGACCCAGAGGGTCTTCCAAGCCTGACATCTCACTTCAAAGGTAAAGATATCATGAGCATCATGCGTGAGTTTAATACGTTTTTTCCTTGTACGTACGTGGTAATGATCCTAACCCAGTGAGAGCAAACTCCTCCTCTGATGGCACTGATAAACTCACGGATGAGGAGCTTCTGGGCCAAATGAAGTAAGAACGACATATCATACCCGTGATAACTTGCATCTTCAGACCTCGTCTAGCACAGTCATATTTGCAGGGTTCGAAACCACGACGACCGCTATATGTCGCATCCTTTGGATACTGGCTAACAAGCCAAAGGTCCAGGCCCGCTTGCGCACAGAAGTGCGGGATGCGAAACAGAAATATGCTGCATTTCGTGATATCACAGGTCCCTGGGAGGAGGTTGGTTTACCATACGATCTTCTTATGGATCTTCCTTATCTCGATGCTGTCGTTCGAGAGACGTTGAGGGTGCATCCTCCTACGTCTGTGTTGAGTAGAACGTAAGGCGGTTCAACGTTGCGCCATCCATCATCAGCTCAGTCTTGCGTTGCCAGGGTTCGCGAAGATGCCATACTTCCGCTGTATCGGCCCATCAGATCCGTCACGGGGGAAATGCTCTCGGAAGTTGCCATCCCAAAAGGCACCACCCTGATCATGTCTCTTTTAGCCGCGAATCACAACAAGGATCTATGGGGAGACGACGCTTCGGAGTGGCGACCTGAGCGCTGGCTTACCTCAACCGGCAAACGTGTTCAACTCAATAGAGACTCCGAAGATGGTGCTGAAACAGACTCGAATTTTGCCGCGACAGAAAAGACTCCGGGTCTGAAAGGTGGGATGAAGTATCCAGGCGTTTATGCATCCATGTAGGTAGATACGGTGAGATATCGTTCTGCCATACGCTGATTCTATGATCACTTTCAGGATGACCTTCCTGGGAGGCGGTCGAGCATGCATGTATGCCTCTTTTCCCACGCCTCATTCTCCGTCTGACGCATACGCCGTACGGCTCTTATAGCGGCTTCAAGTTTGCGGAAATGGAAATTAGTAAGTGGGATCACAGCCATGTCAAGCTATGCAATTGACTGATACACGAACGACCACCTCCTCAGAGCAAGTGGTGACAACGCTTATATCACGCATCCATTTTGCTTTGCCCAGCACACCAGACGAAAATGGGAACATCAAGGAAATCTACTGGAAGGTCAATGGTATACAGGTCCCCGTGGTTCGGCCTCCAGCCGGGGATGATGTGACCGCACAAGTTCCTCTGGACCTGAGGTTGGTCCAACTCGGAGATTTTGTATGATCCTTGCGTCGTAGATGAGTCGGTGATAAACATGATATTTGTGATCCAATGCAGCGGATCTTGCAACTTCGAAAGGACCAACGGCGGCTAATTCATTTGCCGTTTCTCCCCGTTGGGGCGGTAAGCGGTCTTCTACACGGTTGCCTAATCCTGAATGGCGTTTTTTCCGGAAAGGCATAATTAACCTGTGCATTCCAATACGCGACTTCATACTCAGGCTATGGCACATCATCTTCTCTGCCAATGCCACTTCAAATTCGACGAATTTGACACACGTCCATTCGCGATCCGTCAATCTGTATGCTGGCAGAACAATTAAGATTCATGCGAGCCACCGAGTAACGGTGGCAGGCCCATACTAATCATCAGAAACACCTCCGCTTATTTCTTTGATTGACGGGCGTGCAGAGTCCACCTGGCGATGACGAACCACCGACGCGGCAGCGACTGCGGTGCTAGCGGAAATGAACACGGGAAACTCAGGATGCCGAGTGCTCACTGCTGTGGCCTTCGTTCCAAGAATCGCTGTAGCAGCTGCGCCCGCCGATGTGGCAGACTTGGGGTGATCAAAAGCCCTTTTGACGTACATACGTCGGAACGAATCGGGATATCCGGGGTAAGATAAAAGAGAGTCCCCATCCATCGAAGGCACAGACGTTCACCCCAACTTTTCAAGAAGTTTCAATCCACCAAGTTACCCACCATGTCCGTTAATATCGTTCTCCCTTCTCTTTCTAGTTGGGCGGGGAGCCGCCTGACGAGCGTCCTAGCATCGAAGACGCAAGCCGATTTCAATACCGCGTTCGATGCCACGTTCGCCGCCCAGTGCAAGTTTGTCCTCAACGGAAAGTCGTCCACCCGCGACGCGTACAAGGCACAGCTACAACAGGATAGCGCTGCAGGCTTTGGGGAGAACAGCACGACCGTCCAGATCGAGCAAGTGACACAGGTCGAGACCGGCAACCAGGGACAGCTCGTACGTGTTCTCGTTCCGTCAAGTATGTACTCGCCGTCGGTCGCTGATATGAGACCCTGTGGTCGCGTTCGTACAGTCTGGCCTCGTCGGCATCTTTTACACGAGCACCTCCGATTCCAAGTTCCTCGTTCTCGGCGCGCCCTCGCAGAAGAAGGCGACCTCTTCGATCAATGTGGAGTAAGTCTTGTTTTCGGGATCGTAGTTGATCATGACACCGACCCGCGTGCAGAATCGAACCGACGGAGAAGAACCCACAAACAAATCCCCGCATAAGGGGTTACTTCGACCCCAGGAGAGTCACCTCGGTCAACCAGGTGGTCGCCGAGTCCACACTCCACGTCACCATTCCTACGTCGTCCGTGCCTAAAGACAAGGCCATAGCCACGACTGCGGAACCGTCCTCCAAGGTGGAACTAGGCCCCGAAGCTTTAAAGCTTCCAGAGTGGTTTGATATCCGTCGTATCTTGCATCTCTCCCCTAGTGAAACAGGGGCTCAGCCCGAGACACTGCCTGGGTTTGGCGCGTTCGGTGTCGGACCGGTCATTACTCCTGGAGAGACCATCGGAGAATCGAAGCAATGAATGATCTGATTCGAGATCCGAAGCCATGGTGTAACACTAGTATACATTCTCTCGTATCGTTCGTGGTTCGTTTCGTCGAGTATAAACCATATGGACTAGTGTATTACTACAGAATCCGACGCGAGTGTCCCGTGGCGTTTAGGGGGTGACGGAGAGCCGCGCAAAACAAGTCAAATCTGATCAGATTTACCCGCTCCAGACCCAGACCCAGACCCGGAACCATGTCCAGGCTCGCCCTGCAGGACGACGCGCCTCGTGATAACCCTGCCGTTCGAGTCGACATGTACGTCCGACTCGTCATCAGGGTGGTCTGGCCCAAGATCGTCATTGCCGACCACGCCCTCGAACTCGCCCATGCCGGCGTGGCCAAGCGGGCCGGCGATTTCCTCGCGTGCGTACTTGGCGTGCGAGCGCTCGCCATCCGGGTCGTGGTCGTAATTGTGGTCCTTGCGCTGGGCTGCTGCAGCCGCCGTCGAGTTCTTCAAGTTTTGGCTCCGGGAGTGCGACTGGCAGTCGACCGTCCGCCGTTGCATCTCGTCCGAGTCTGGAGACGGGGGTGAGCGGTCAGCCTGGTAAACAGTTTCGCAGGTCTATGAGTCAGCGGAGTAGTTAGAAAGGCCATAGGCTGCGTACCTTGACGAAGGCCTCGGAGAGGGTGGCAAGGTCTTCGTTCCATCCGGGAGCATTTTCTATGCAGGTCGGCTCGTGCTGAAGTCTGTATCAGTATCTAAAGTGGAGAGACGAGAGAAAAGGACCTTTGGGTCGTTTCCGCGAGTGGTTCTAGTAGTCAGAAGGAAAGATAAGAAGACAGGGGAACAGAGGGGTAGATTAAGAGCTCACATCTGGTGACGGAGGGAGGTGGAGAGACCTTGTGCGGGTCTGAGGACTGCTCTGGTGCGAGCTGCAAGGGACAACATGGCAAGTTCAAGGACAAACTTTGGGGACAAATTCTGGGCCGCAAGGATATATCTTGTGACGTCATATATCCAATTGCCAAATCGGGATAATTACATAATACTCGTTATCGTACACAGACAAGTGGTTTTAAACCACCAACACAGCACGATATCGAAGTTTCCCCTGCTCAAGCTTCGCCACTGCTTCCTCAATCCCTTCAACATCCATACGGAAATTCTCGATCATAGGACGGATTCCGTGCAACGCTGCGAACCTCAACATCTTCACATGTAACCCGCGTGAGCATGGCAAGCTCCCTTGAATCCGGATGCCCTTGACCAATATCGGTAACGCTGGCAAAACGAGATCTTTCTCCGACACAGTCAAGGGAAATATGGTGCCCCTCGCCTCCAAGAGTGGTAGAAACCTGTCCGGAAGCAAGTCAGACCTGGACTCCAAATTCATGGAGGACTTACAAGCTCCAGTCAGGTAGAGACGATGTCGTAATGATCAGATGGTTAAGACGCCGCCCGATTTCGAGTTTTCTTGCGCCCTTGGTTGCGTGGAACTCTGCCGCCCCAAGTCTCTGTGCTTCCTCCCTTTTACTGTCCGTGCTCGAAAAGACGACCACTTCGCATCCCATCTTGGCAGCGAACTGAATGGCGAGGTGCCCAAGACCGCCAACACCCACAATACCGATGCGGTCAGTGGGATGAACAGACGTATACAGTGGGTTAAACACGGTGGATCCAGCGCACATGAGCGGAGCTGCCTCTGCGGAAGAAATCGCATCAGGGATATGGAAAAGGAAGGCAGCTTTCCAGACAGCATGTGAGGCGAACGCCCCCTGGTCCAGGTCAGCCTCGCCATACATGGCGCGTTCGTCACAGAACATCTCGTTCCCGCTCAAGCACTGGTCACAGTGCATGCAGCAATTATGCAGATACCCCCAGCCGGCGCGGTCCCCGCTGATCCGACATGTGAGTGACAAACCTCGAACCATCAGTTCGGGAAAGAGAACGTACACTTTGAACGTGTCGACCTCAGCGCCGACTTTCTCAACTATGCCTACACCTTCGTGACCCAGCACCATGTCGGCAATCTTGTAGTGTTCGTCTGTGCCACATAATCCTGCATGGGTGACCTTGAGGAGAACTTCGTCATGGGCAAGTTTGTCCCTGTGCCCTATAGACTTGACGATCCTTCCGGTTTGGTGGCCCTTGTATATTGTATAGTCCAGATTCAACTCCATCGTGGCGAAAGGAGGAAGAGTCTTGGAATATGGGACTTGAGGAGACGCTGCTATTTATCTGAATTCTTTCGCATTGATGACGACACAGGGGATCTTGTGACATGTTGATGACAAATATCCCCTGACTCTTTAAAGCAAAGAAGACGCGGCATAACACGATTTCTGTGAGTGATGCAAGTTCTACATTCATTCCACCCGGTGTTAGTGTGGGGACTTCAATCTTAAGACGCGGCATGACACGGTTTCTGTGGGTGATGCAGGTTCTACATTCATTCTACATGCCGCTCTTAGTGGGGACTTCTGACGAGATGAGTCAACCAGATCAACGCGTCTCAGATCTCAGAGGCGAAGTCCGTCGTGACCAATACAACTGTCAAAAGCTCGGACCGCGACCTAGAAACCCGCGACTTGGGCGGCGTCCGCTTCTAGTAGTACCGGTACCATCAGCTTGGGCGAGCAAGTACTACGACTATTTTTCGTCTCTCTTTTGGTCACCTGCTCAGCACCACATTATGATTCACGGATAACCATGAAGTGGTGACCAAGGCGATATTTCTGAACCGACCAGAACCTGCTCATAGAATTCCTCGAGTCGAGCAAGGAGTGAATTATTGAAGGCACGGTCCGGTTTGCGTTTCATGGACGCGTCCAAATACGACAAGGCAAGCTCCGAGTAAGTGCGCTGCTTTCATACACCGATTCATACACCGACCGACCTCCGTTTCCCTTTTCGTCAAATCACCTGTTCGTCATGGCAGAGAAAATCAAGATCGTATGCTCTCCAGTCTTGCAGCCACAGCGTGTTATGTGACACTATGCAGATGAAAGGTGCAGCACCGGACCTCTCCGCTGCTACCTATCAGATCTTCGACGAGTCTCATACCATGGGCAACGCACTCCGATGGATGATCATGAAAAAGTGAGACATGCCAGTCCGAACCGTTGGCCCTGCTTACCAAACGACCCTAGTCCAAAAGTCGAGTTTTGTGGTTACAGGTGAGACAGTGGCACATCCGATCCCTTTTGTGCCCACTTTCTTGATGACTGCACTCTTGTCCATCGTACTGACTCGTATAGTGTCCCCCATCCTTCCGAAAATCTCATACAACTACGTATTCAAATGTACGGTGCGTACCTCTTCTCATCTGTCAACACATTTACTCTCAACTTTAGATAACACTCAGATGGACTTTCGTCCCTGGATGCGCTCCTTGGCGCGCTCTCGAATCTCGACGACGTGTGCAGTAGTGTAGAGGAGAGGTATCGCACTAGTCTCTCAGACGGCCAGTACGAACGGTGGATAGAAAAGAGTTAGTGGAGGAAGACTAGTTGAAAATATGCTGGGTCATCGGTTGCCTGTGGTCCGTCAGTGCCTTCTTTCCATTGGTTTCCTCGTGGCACGCCGTTGAGTGATGCTGCAGACGGTGTACCCTCATTGAGTTTCCCCCCTAGCTCACCCTTGTCTTGTAACTAACCCAGTATTGGGCTAGTCACCCGCCCGTGGCACCTTCATGCCTTGTCTTTTGAGAGTAACACCGCCAGTGACCACCACGAACGTGGATCCTATCTGAGAGAAGGGCGTTAACTACCTCTTTCAACTTGCACAGCCTCGTCCCTAAAAACGCGCCCTTTTCTTGTTAGAGGGCTTCTTTGGCTTGACTGACAATACAACAGCGCCCTCGTCGATTTCTCCACAACATCTTAGGTGTGAGGCGAGCGCAGATGCCGTATTTGGAACGCCGAAAATATGAACCTGGCGCAAATTGCAGTATTGTAGGGTCACAGCGGCAGTGGAGTGTTCTCGTCCGAAACACTCCCTGCCTCTGTTCGCGTTTCTCAACCTTGGCCCTCGCCAACTCCCCTTGCTGCCTTTCCCTCTCCTCTCTCATCCCTCTATCCGCTTCCTTGATACAATCGTTCTCGCTTGGAGTCCGTCTCAGCCCTTTGTTTCCTCTGTTCCAATCGCGATTTCTTGAATGCGTGTTCACACACTCTTCAACTCCGTGGCGAGGACTTTTCTCTTGTTGTCGTATGCAACGAAACGCGCCTTTTTCGCGGCGGCAAGACGAAACTGGGCATCCAGCGCAAGACGTCGCAGCAGATCGAGCAACAAGGGCGTCGATGCCATCATGAGCGCACGAAAATTTTGGGCTGCGTGTCATGCGCCCGATGAATAGGGTCGTTGAACGCGAGTTAGCATTAGGGTCGTCCCTGTTCTGCAAAGTATCACGGGACGAGGAGAAAGAATGAACGAAATGGACCTTGAGCGAGCGCGTGCGGTAGGCGGTGCGAATTTCACCATCGGTAGCTTCTTGTGAGAGGCTGAGCAGCTCGTAGGGGTTCCCCTCGAAGCTTGGCTTCTGTCGGCACTGCGGGATGTAGGTGTCAAACGCCACCGGTGCGGGATGTTCAACTTCAAATCACTGATCAGTAAAAGCCCTAACGTCACTCTTTGTTGCACTCTACAATATTACATAACGTAGGGGTTTTCTCCAATCAGAGCTCTCAAAACTCGAGTGAAAAAGGAAGTGACGGAATTGATATACCTAAATGGGCATTCAAACCGAGCTATGTCCCAAATAAAACCATAATGGTTTCTGAGCTGTGAAGTGCGGATTGGTACAATGTGACTTGACGTGTCCGAGCAGTGCAGTGAGGTTGTATACCGGTCAGATTTCTTTGTTGGCGGAAGTTCACGTCATCCAGGGGAATACCATTTATTAGGTACGCTTGTTCGCTTCGACACAACGCGTTCGTGCTTGACCCATTGCCACCTGTTTAATTTTGCCCATGTCCTCGTCAACCGTCCAAACGCCACTTCCCGTCCCATCCCGCCATGATGCCCTTCCACCCCAGGAGTTATCCGAGAAGGAACGGGCAGAGTACGACCGCGTGCTCGCCCACTTCTCTAATCCAGGCTATGTGCTCCCTGGTATCGACGCGGAAAAGGGCTCTCTAATGGCAGAAGAACGAATGTGGCTTGTTCGTCTCCCTCTTTTCTTTCTTACCAATACTCACATATGGGGCCCAGTCGTACGAGTGCATCCTGCGTTTCTTGCGTGCCACGAAACGCGACCCATCGGAGTGTATCAAACGCCTCGAAGCGGCCCTCAAATGGAGGCGTGACTTTGGTCTCTACTCCCTCATCACGCCAGCCCACGTCGAGCCCGAAGCAGTCACTGGCAAGGAGTTCATTTGTGGGTACGACACTGATGGCAGACCAGCCGTCTACCTCTGTCCGAGCAAGCAGAATACGGAAGAGAGCCCACGCCAGATCCATTTTGTCTTCTGGGTCCTTGAGCGTGCCATCGAACTCATGGGTCCCGGCGTTGAGTAAGTTATGCCCTCCGCGCTGTAATTCGTTTCTTGCTGATCTACTCGTTCCCTCTCTTGCCCACGTGTGCTTCGTTTCACGTAGGTCGATTGCGCTTATGGTCGACTACGCGGACAAGGCGAAGGGCCCCTCTTTCTCTACCTCGAGACAGGTCCTCCACCTCTTGCAAACCCACTACCCTGAACGTCTCGGCGTAGCCATCGTCACTCACGTTCCCTGGCTCCTCCAGGCGTTCTGGAAGTTCATCACCCCGCTCATGGATCCAGTCACGCGCTCGAAACTCGTGTTCAACCCCTTCGCGGACGACACCGGTCTCTGGCGCTGTGCTGCAGCACGGGATCAGGGTGAGACGGATGCCATGCTGTTCACATCCGGCCAGTTCGTGAGCGAGGGCTGGTCAGGCTCGGTTCCGTTCACGTACGTGCACGAGATTTATTGGCCCGCGCTGCTGGCCATGTCCGAGAGTCGGAGAAAAGAGTTAACTCAGATATGGGGTAAGCTCGGCGGAGTGGTGGGTATCAAGGAGTGGGACGTTAAAATCGGTGTTCGAGATGGTTTGAACCCGCCCACCGTCGTCGACGAGATCGCCCAAGCATTGTAGAGGATCGGATCATTCATCGACACCTCCCGTCACTTTCCCAGTAAACCTGCATTTTGAAAACCGCATCTTAGATCAGAAATCTATAATAAGTAAATAGCCTATGGCCTACTGGAAATACATTCTCTTGGTTGCAGTGAGGATTCCGATAAACTTGAAGATCATCGCGGTCACATCCGTGCAGCTGCGCAGACCGTATATAAAGAAATGTCTTGCATCATGAGCCTTGTCACTGAACGGGCCGTTCCTAGCGAAACGCTCCTCCGGTAAAGGCTTCGCCGGGCCCAGAGGGCTGTAAAATGCCAACATGTCATGGTGAAGCATCTTACTGTCGGGGTGTTGACGAATCAGAGCTGTGATGCGGTCCACATCACGGTATCATGATCAGATAGCAGTTCGGAAGTTTGCTGCCCCTGCCATGCACACCGATTGATCAATATTCAAATATTCAATGCTGCATGGTGAACCTACTAGTCTGCCGGATCTGGACTCTGAACTCACTGAAGTACCAGTAGCTTATAAGATTCGATACAACAGTATTTCGTTTCCGAGTACAGTATGTACGGTTTTTCAACGATAACCCTTGAATCTCGATGCTTGTTCGCTTCCGAGGCTTTTGAACCAGTGTCGCAAGGTTGAAACAGCGTTGTCAGTGGGCCGCTCGCGATGTCCCCGTTCGCCGTCCACACACCTCTCCCCGTCCCAGCCCGCCATGATGCCCTTCCTCCCCAAAAGCTATCCGAAAAAGAGCAAGCGGGGTACGATCAGGTGCTCGCTCACTTTACCATCCCAGATTATGTCCTCCCGGCTGTTGATACGGAAAAAGGCGCGCTAATGGTAGAGGAGTGCATGTGGCTCGTTCGTCTCACTCTTTCTCTTGTTTTCTCCATACTAACGGAGCACCCTAGTCGTACGAATGCATCATGCGTTACTTACGTGCTACGAGGCACAACCCTTCGGAGTGTATCAAGCGCCTTGAAGCGACCCTCAAATGGAGGCGCGACTTTGGTCTCTACAGCTTGATCACACCAGAGCACGTCGAGCCCGAAGCAGTCACCGGCAAAATATTCCTCTATGGGTATGATACTCACGGTAGACCAGTCATCTACTGCTGCCCGAGCAAGCAAAACACGGAAGAGACACCACGACAGATACATATTGCCTTCTGGGTCTTCGAGCGCGCCATTGAGTTCATGGGTCCCGGTGTCGAGTACGTTGTGTTTTTCCTGTTCAAATGTTTTGTTTTTCGTCAACCCCTTCTCACGGGACTTTCGTTTCGCGCAGGTCGATCGGGTTAATGATTGACTACGCGCACAAGACCCAGAACTCTTCGTTCTCCCTCTCGCGACAACTCCTTCATATCTTCCAGACCCACTATCCTGAACGTCTCGGCGTGGCCATCGTCGCCCACTCACCCTGGCTCCTTCAAGCGTTCTGGAGGCTTATCACTCCACTCATGGACCGGGTCACGCACTCGAAGTTCGTGTTCAGTACCGTCAAGGACGATGCCGGTCTGTGGCGCTCTGCCGCAGCGCGAGATCAGGGCAAGGCGGATGCCATGCTATTCACATCCGACCAGCTCTTAAGCGAGGGCTGGTCAGGCTCGGTTCCGTTCGAGTATGTGCACGAGGTCTATTGGTCTGCACTGCTGGCCATGTCCGAGAGCCGAAGGAACGAGATGGCACTGGTGTGGCGACAGCTTGGCGGGGTGGTTGGCATCAAGGAGTGGGACGTCAAGGTTGGCGTTCAGGACGGTTTGACCGTACCCGCTGCTGTCAATGGGAATACCCAACGTGAAGCGTAATGTAGAATGATACCCAATCTCTCAACGGAAACTTGGATTTAGGATCTTAAACAGACATCCCTGACGTGTATCGATTATACCTTGATTTTCTCAGAACAGGGCGACGTTGAAATCAATATAATCTTGGAATTACAGGTAAAAGCGAACATCATGATGTTCCGTAACATTGCTATCACAATAAGCCAATGACAGAAACCAAGTCAATCTTTCGACAAGAGCTGTACTAGTGGTGAAATATTTCGGAATCGCCGCTTTTCATTCGTATGGCGACCGACGAATACTCGAGCACTTGTCAGGTCCTCGCAAACGACAACCCGAAAAGGATCGTAATGAAAGCAAGTGAAGTCGAATACTGAAACTAAGGAATACAGCGGGGGCTCTGACAGCACTAGGTAAATCAGCTGGTTTATAAGATCTCCCGCCAAGGCGACATGACATTACTAGCACATGCGATCAACTCCTCCACGCGGCCTATGGTACGTGGTGTCTGGGGAACTAAGGTACGACTTCGGTCGAAAAAGTCACGGCAATCTGACCTGATCTTGCGCAGGCTACGTGGTACCTAGTGATTTTCAGATTTTGACATCCGATATGCACACCGTATCAAAAGTTCCTGCTTTTCCCGACTTTTACTTGTTCGTCTGCTCGGATGTCTTCGACCACCATTCAGACACCTCTCCCCATCCCAACCCGCGATTTCCCTCCACCCCATAAGCTATCTGAGAAAGAACAGGTAGAGTACGACCGCGTGCGCTCCCACTTCTCTAATCCGGACTATGTGCTCCCTGGCATTGATGCGGAAAAGAGCTCTCTGATGGAAGAGGAGCGCATGTGGCTCGTTCGTCTCTCTCTTTTCTTGCTTCCCCATACTCACGGATAAGGCCTAGTCGTACGAGTGCATCCTGCGGTTCTTGCGTACCACGAAACACGACCCACCAGAGTGTATCAAGCGCCTCGAAGCGACCCTAAAATGGAGGCGTGACTTTGGTCTCTACTCCCTCATCACGCCAGCCCACGTCGAGGCCGAAGGTGCCACCGGGAGCATGTTTCTCTATGGATACGATTCCCAGGGCAGACCAGTCATCTATTATCACCCAAGCAAGCACACCACGAAAGACGGTTTGCAACAGGTCCAGTTTGTTTTTTGGATCGTCGAGCGTGCCATCGAGTTGATGGTCCCCGGTGTCGAGTACGTCACACGTTTCTTGCTGTGTTCCGCTTTTCGCCGACTCATTTCCCTCTCTCTATTCCATTTACTTTCATTTTCATGTAGGACTGTCACGTTCATGGTCGACTTTGCCGACAAGGCCAAGCCCCCTTCGTTCTACGTTACCAGACAATTCCTCTACATCTTGCAGACCCACTACCCCGAACACCTTGGCACGGCCGCCATCGCTCGCTCTCCCTGGCTCCTCTCTGCCTTCTGGAAACTCGTTATGCCGCTCATGGACTCGTACACGAGCTCGAAGGTCTTTTTCGACTCCGTTTCGGACGAGGACGGTCTATGGCGCACTGCAAGAGCGCGAGACCGGGGCGAGCCGGACGCGATGCTGGCCGCGTCGGATCAACTCGTAAGCGAGGGTTTCTCGGGCTCAGTTCCGTTCGAGTACGAGCACGCGGTCTATTGGCCTGCACTGCTGGCCATGTCCGAAAACCGGAGGAAGGAGTTAAGTCGGATGTGGCAACGGCTCGGCGGAGTGGTGGGTATCAAGGAGTGGGACGTCAAAGTCAGCGTTCGAGACGGGATGACCGCTCCCGTCACCGTCAACTGAAATAGCCAAGCGGCAATGTAGATCAACAAACTGGTTCATACCATCTTTCAAACATTTTCCTACTATTTGATCGATAAAATCACTAGATGATTGACTGCAGGTGGAAGTAAATTTGGATTGTGATCGCGTCAACAGGCGATCGATTTGTCTAATACAGGACAATGATATAACTGCGCACCGTGTTCTCCATTGGTCATTACACCGTGAGGTCAATGGCTTTGCATAGTAGTAAGCATTGATCCAAATCTGAATCGAGCAGGTCATTTCCTACGCCTTGCGGACGAACGGATCGGAAGCAAAGCGAAGCAAGGATCTGACGAGCTGGAACTTGAGCATGGTCTTGAGTTCCAGTGACGCCAGGCCAATAATGGTTCCACTGCCGGTGGGGATCTCGGGCAGTGGGTATCTGAGCGAGTTATTTTTGCAAGACAACAGAATCAGCATGGTACACCCCGAGGCCCGGGCACGTTGTGTGTAGGTGAGCTGACGAGTCTACAAGAATGCCTCGCCCGACCCGTCCGTGCCCTGGTTCTAGCTTCATGCCAGTCCCCGAGGATATCTGAAGATGGGGCTGCTATGTTAGGGTCGCAAGCGTAGCCGGTACTAACGACAGTTTCGAAGAGCTCCTGCCAAGGGAGATTTAAGTTACCCGGGGTGCCTTCCTTCGAATGCTGCCCAAGTTGGACGTCATAACTCACAAAGTGTTTGGTTCCGGCAGAGGTTCAACGTTCAAGCTCCAAGCTTCAAGGCGCACAGATCTTCGGCGGAATACTATAAGTACCCACGGCTCGGGATCTCCCTGCCACGGGATAGGATTATATTTATTCAACCCGTCCACGTTCACGACTCGGATATGTGTAAACTGACTTGTCTCACTTTTTGAAGCAGCTGTGGCGCACGGTGGCGCTTGAGCCCTGGTGAGAGTCTTCAGCTGGTGCAAAGTAGCCTGTCTCTGATTCGATTGCAACCACACACCATAGGACGCGGGCATCTGGGCGTTTTCTTGTTTCGTGCGTGGAATAAAAAATGTGCGGTCAAGTTGCGTCCAGTCCTTCAGGTCGCCGAGTCTTCTCCGCCGGACGATGTCAAAACCTCGGCTACTGAGAAGCGAAATCTGAGGGCACAATACTACTGTACCCGTCGTGGATTCCATGCCTCAGTTGTTCGCTTCTTGGTTCGACTAGGTTTTAATTAGCATCCGTCTTTTGCCCAATCACCTGCGATGTCTTCGTCCACCTTCGTTCAGACGCCTTTCCCCGTCCCATCCCATCCTGATGCCCCTCCACCCCCCGAGTTGTCAGAGAAAGAACAAGCGGGGTACGACCGCGTGCTCGCCCACTTTGCCGACCCAGACTATGTCCTACCCGGCGTCGACACCGAACAAGGCGCGCTGATGGAAGAGGAGCGAATGTGGCTCGTTCGTCTCTCCCTCTTTTCTTTATTTCATCCCAATCCTCACTTCATACTAGTCGTACGAGTGCATCCTGCGCTTCTTACGTGCCGCGAAAGACGATCCGTCAGAGAGCATAAAACGCATCGAAGCAGCCCTCAAATGGAGGCGCGACTTTGGCCTTTACAGCTTCGTCACGCCAGAGCACGTCGAGCCCGAATCCATGACCGGCAGCTTGTTCTTATGTGGGTACGACCCCCAGGGTAGACCGCTCGTCTACTATTATCCGAGCAAGCAGACCTCGGGCGAGGGCCAGCGACAGGTCCAGTTCATCTTTTGGATCATCGAACGCGCCATCGAATTTATGGGCCCCGGCGTCGAGTACGTCCCGCCTTCCGCCTCTTGTTCGACTTTTTGGCCCCGACTGCCACTCACTTTATAACCAGATCGATCGCGTTCATGGTCGACTTTGCAGACAAGGCTAAAGCGCCCTCCTTTTACGTCTCCAGACACATCCTCTACAACCTCCAGAACCACTACCCCGAACGTCTCTCCGTGGCCGTCATCGCCCGCTCGCCCTGGCTCCTCGCCGCGTTCTGGAAACTGATCACGCCACTCATGGATCCCGTCACGCGCTCCAAGCTCGTGTTCGACCCATTCGCGGACGAGCGGGGGCTGTGGCGCTCCGCAGAGGCGAGAGATCGAGAGCGT